>UXGD01000153.1:0-87848 GCA_900474315.1 Torymus auratus
GATTTTTCATAAGAAATAAGTTATATTAGTAATACATATACTTTGTTTTATAGTAATTAAATTTTTATCAATTTTTTTAGGTAATTTTGGCCTTAGAAGCTATTAGATAAAAAAAACAACCATGAAAAAGTTTTTATACAAAATTTTTTACTAAAGGTTATAGCAAGATTAATCTTAATATTGTATTGTCTTGCCTCAAAATTCAAGACAATAATCGGTACAATAGTTATATACAGTTTTCGATACAATATCAAGATTGTGATGTCAAGAATCTTGTCTTGAAAATAACAGCATTTTCTAATCGTAATATGTTCGAGTGATAAAGCCTGGCAGGGTGGTCGGTGACACGTTCCTATATACCCTCGGGCCGACTTACTTAGGTACGTGAGGCCACAGGGAAAGGGTCCACCGTCTGGCGGTAGTCTGCGAACTAGACCATGCTCGGAGGCACATATATATGGCGGGAAAAATCAAATTTCGAATTTGGCTTTTATTTATGCATGTACCGAAATTTTATTGTTTTCATATTAAACCTAATATATTCGTATATTAAATTATGTTCAGTTACATTATTCTTAAAATTTAGTAAACCATACATATAACACTATCATCGCAACAACAGGATAACGAAAGATTTTGCCTAACACCCTTTCTAGCTTATTCAATCAAGACCTTATTTCAACAATCTCCAACTACCCTTATATCGAAACGATTATATTAATAAAAAGCGAAAGCGTTCGTGAAGTGTGTTTATATCCTCTCAGCACTTCACTTTATCGTTCATAATAACGTGCGTTTTGCAACTTGGCAGCGAGACACACACCCACACGCAGCTCGTCCCAACAAATCAGCGCACATTATCGTTTTACCTCGGTGCCGCGTACCCCAACGGCCGCACTAACCCTTGCGCGCATCCCTCCGACGTGCACAGCTCTTCCGTCGATCACTATAGGCACGGATGCGCGTTAACGCGATTCCCGGCCGCGCGTGTGACTATATAGACGCCACCACCGCCGCCACATCGCGTATATGATGTGCACGACGTTGCGGAGGAGCAGCAGCAGCAGCGCGTCGTTTGTCGATAACGCCGTTCTGGCAGGGGTTGAAAACGGTTATTCGACTATTTACTTATCGTCGCCGCCTCTCTCGTCGTTTAATACGTCGATGCTGAAATCGATGCCACAGCGTACACCTAGTGCGCCCAGGAATCCCGTGGCATTCGTATGCCTACACTATATACACGACAGCTGTGTAGGGTCGTACATATATACACGTGCTTCTGGTGTTAGTCATGCGGGTGGGCCCGTCTCTAAATGGCGCAAGCGCGCGCTTATCGGTGATGCGCTTTTAAAGGCTTTCGGAGGCCGCGGCGAGGGGTGAAGGACGCTGGCAGGCTCGGTGTATAACTGGTTACGAGAGAGGGTTTTAATCGTTATATACGGATTGAAGAATGGAATGTCGTTCGCCTTTTCAAGTCCGCCTCGTAAAGCGTAATGGGCGCGAGTGAGTATAACAGAGTGAGGCGCGGGCGAGAGCATTTTTCGTATAAGTGTCCGTTTGATAAGTCGAAATATGTTCGGATTGCGGTAGCGACGTGTTGCTCGAGATCGGTTCGTTTAAAAAATGATGCTCGTGTATCCCGGGATGCAGGTGATGAACATCGAACGTAAAGTGTAAAGAGATAAAGCTTTTTAGTACTTACACGGGACGTCATAATTGGATTTCGGATGGGTGAATAATTGGTCTTAATGCGTTGGGTTGGAAGTACCGAATCGTTTCTTATCTTGCATTAACTTTTAGTGGCGAATAGTGGTTGTAAAAATATAGTTGCCAATTTAAGGTACGAATTTTATTACAAATTATTATTATACTTTAACAGATCATTGTTGTATGTAATTGGTATAGACATATATATCATAATTTGACGATTTTCCGAATCACATTACATTAAAATATCATTAAACTATACTTAACGAACGAGGAAATGAAACTTTTGTCCAATTTACGTAAGATTACTTCTTCTCTACAGTGTAATTTCAATATCGATTCAATTTCAGGGAGGCAAGCTCCTCTGTCGGCCAGTTGATTATCGTCACGTACGCCATAAGATGATTTGGCCAATTACAAGTGGAATTCTCCCCCAACAGAAAGGTCTCGTGAGCCCTACTGTATATATACGGTGCATCGACCCGACCCAACGGCGGGCACTACTACCGCGAGAAAAGAAATGCAAATTCTAATAGGATTTCTCATTCCCACTGCCGTGCTGCAGCGGCTTCGCGTTCGCACATACCTATATACCTGCAAACAAGGAAACGCATAAATTCGAATCCTCTCCTCCTTTTCGGATTCGATCCGTAACAGGATGCAGATGCCGCACGCCGCACGAATCTATAAAACACCGAGAGAGTCCGCTCTCTGTCTCTCTCTCGTGTGTGGGTGTCCTTGACGGGGGGCAGCGATCTCGCTCTCTCTCTCTCTCTCTCTCTTGTCGACGAGAAATATAGCACCGGAGAAAAGATATAGAGGGGGAGAGAGAGAACGAGCGCACGAAAGAGCAAGAGAGAGAAAGTGATTTTCCTCGCGCACGGTCCGCCCACCTCGAGAACCTGTTCGGACGTACGCGGAGGAACCAGTATACACCTATATATATATTGTATATACGTATTCTCGAAGAGTTGTATTGCGCGCCGGGCTTGAGATGGGCTTCGATCGTCGTCGTTACGCCGATTATTTATACACTATGAGGTTTTAAACGAGTTTCGCTTCTGTAAGGGCACGCGCGGGCGGTGAGGTAATGATTGTCGAGCGACCGTCCATATAGCGCGGCTACTCGAAGAACTTCGTGCGTCGTGTGTGTGTTACATAACGTGTCGCGCTCGAGTGACGATGTGTATGGAAACAGCGCGTCGAGTTAGGACGTCGGACCGTTTTAGTGTCAAAGTCGAAATAAATGAGATGTGAGAGTACCGAGTCGGAGGTATATATATAATGCTGACGCTTAAAACGGTTTTTATATATTTGAAATAATGGTCCTTAAGTAATGAATTTGGAATAGGTATGAAGTGTATCCTTATATTATTAATCGACGCGGTGTGCGCGCATCGATGCAGTGTATATATACCTTAGATAAACATTGGTACAAAAGTGCAGTGGTGACAAGGAGATAAGCCGCGAGTGTCTGTATGTCGGTTGATAAGATACGCAGCCCCGTTATCGGACAATTTTTCCGTGTAGTTACATCAATGCAAACTTTCTCGACTTTTTCAACGTTTCGATATACGCGATATATATACGCCGCTGCATGAACCTCTCTCTCTCGCGCCTATATAATCAAAGGATTTATTATATTTCATTTTTCACCGCGCACTTATAACGAACGAATCGACGCGCCGATATTTCATCGCGATATCGAGCGATCACCTGGCCGCAATAAACCTCTCTCTCTCGCTTGAATTGTTTTTCATCGAGGCTCGTGCGCGCACGGCGAATCAAGTGGAGAAACCAGTACACAATGAGGCCCTTCTCTCATCTCTGCGTTTTCTTCCTCCTCCTCCTCTTCTTCTTCTTCTACCTCGCTCTCTTCCCCATCTTTCTCGGCTCGTCTACTTTTCCGTCATCGCCCTCGGGGCCTTAACTCTCGTACCTGCGTACACGTATTATATATACATATATACAAGAGCTGAGCCGAACACGTGCGCACAACATTCTAGTCGCGTGCGCGGCTTCGTTAGTTGTATTTATATATATACACACTTACAGACGCACGCACGTGTGTGAGAGCCTTCTTTCTACCTGCCCGAGTGTAGCCGTAACGTACCGTTCCGCTGTCTATTTTAATAATTGTTACGTACTCCGCTGAGTCTTTTGCCATGTACTCTTTTTTCACGCTTCGGCGTTTAGACGCGGGCCCTGCGTTGTACCTTTCGTGCGCGGGAAATTTAGCGATTTTACACGGAAGGAAGAGGTTTTCTGCGCCTATAGTGCGGCGCCCGGAGAGCGAGCGTGTGAATGTCGTATTTTTTGATGAATCGAGTATAAGTTTCTAATTTCTTCATAGGAAATCGTTAGCGTGAGGGATATATCAATTATTCATGCGATTCTAGAGAGAGGGAGAGTGAGTTGTTTAATTAGTTCTCCAGACATGATTGATATGTTTCAATAGATTTATGAATCGGTCCAGATCTTATTCTTACTCTCACTTATACTGCGTTATTAATAACTTTTATTTATCAAACTTATAATTTGGATCGAATAAAATTTAAGCATTTCAAATTACGAAACGTATATACACCTTAATTTGTGGTGAGCAATTTGTTTAGACTTTTCTGAAGCCAGCAAAATTGCTGTGTTTATAGTAAATAAAGATTGATCGAACGTATTAAACTTTAAAATTTTATGCAATATCCAAGTCGTCGTAGCGTTTTCATTGTACTTGGTAATTAGAAAAATAAACGAGTTTCGCAGACGAAATTAATGTTGCTCTCAGGACGTTTAACACAGACAAATATGATATACATTGACGCGGGGTTATTAAGAACTGCAGGCGATAACGAAAAAAAAGTGTGTCTAGCATTTCAGTTAATCAATTTTTATTGCGACAAAATTAATGGAGTGTGTGTGTGCGCGCGTGGTCGCGAGCTGCAGCGCGCTTACATAACTCGAATATGCAATGAAAATGTGTGGTATACGTGCACGGCATATTGAATTTTCAACGGCTAAAAGGATTTTGCAAATACAACACATTATGCCAGCGCGACGAGTACATAAACGCGCGGCCAATTAACATTGTTATTGATTGATTTGTCGCTCGGTGTATATAAACGTCCGCTAAACTCACGGCTTTATTGATTTTCAAATAAAAATGAAATTATTTTGTCACTACCTTTCCCACCGACATCTATAACGCAGGTATACGGTATATATATGTGTACACACGAGTCTCGTTTACGTTCGTTTCCATTCATATTTAAGGACGTCATTAAAAAATTGTACCGAACGTTGGACTACTCTCCGTTAATGTCTATAATTATTTGAACGGTCCCAGCCATCCCCCCATTTCCCACTCACGGTCCTCCCCCTTTTTCGCCCTGCACTTCCTCTACAGCATGTCACGCGCGACGAATCGAAGTCTATGTGTATGTATACATGTGTGTATACCAGATTGATGCGAATCGCTCGACAGGCAAGAAAAAAATCATACAATGGATATATCCTTTTGCCGAGTACGGGAGAGAGAGAAGGGAAAAACCTTTTTTTTTCATGCCTTATTTTCCGCGTGAAGGGGCGCCTGGTAGCAGCGGCGACGGAGGAAACTTATTTCACGCGTCATTTCGGGGTGAAACACAGAGAGGGAGTGAGAGGGACGACAGGCCATAAAGTGACACCGCGTTATTCTTTGGATATTGCTAACTACATCGGCTGTCATAACTATCCATACATATACAAGCCCGGCTGTATAAGCCTCTGCAAGTCAGTCTGCAAATCAGCTTTTAACCGCTCGCGCACACCGCCTCTTTTTCCCCACCGCGCGTGTGATGCGGTCGATCGTTGCACTCGCGATCACCGGGTACAAATTTATTGTTATCGGTGACTTTGGCTTTTCACTCCCGGCGCCACGCTTCTTTCCTACATGCAGGGTATTTTTTTTTTAAATTCACGTCGAGGCTTATACTTCGACCCTCGCTCTTGAGAATCGACAGAAGGTTGCGGTTTTCACGGGATGGATTTCGTTGCATTTTCATGAGATATAAAGTGCGTGATAAGTGCTGAGATGTTAGCGGTCGGTAGATGACTTTCAGTTTTCGACCGTTTTTTTTATGTGGGTATTGTGCACGCGCCTCCCTATTTGCCAAAAATTGACAGATGGTGCTATTTTTTGAACGTTTTTAGATGGTTCGTATTAAGCAATAGCGGCAGATGCTGACGTATATAGATTTCAAAATGTTATTTTCGTTTTCAAAATTTCGATGTAACGTAATTTTTTAAGCATAAAATTTAACGGACAGCATAATTTACTCGTAACGACAAGTAGAATCATGAAGATAATCTCAATATTAATTATATTTGAGGAAAAATTACGAAAATAAATTGGTTAAAAAATATGTTTATATATTTTAAAGGTATATAATATCACAGGATCGATATGTTCGACGTAGACCATAAAATTATAATAAAATAATAATTTATAGTAGAAACCATCACGTCACCAAGCTAGTTGCGCCACCGATATATACTTACGTGATCGTCTTTGACGCATCGCGCTTATACCTTACCGTCGTTCCCAGGGTTTAGAAATTTTCTCCGTCTCCCTCTCACACTGTATACGCGGACTCTGCGCCAGCGTATAAGCAACGATTAAATCGAGTTCTTTACAAGCAAATACTCTGGCCGCATTATGTGCGCTTTAAAGGAGAGCGTGCGATTTCGATAAGTTATCTTCTTACTGCTCCTATCTTTCTCTCTCTCTTCGTGAAAGCGTAATTGCACGATGAAAAGTCCCTCTTGTGCGCCACGCGCGCATCGAAGGATATGGCTCGACGCTATCCGCGACTCCGATAACGGGGGGATGAGAAAGTCGATTGCGTAGCGAATGAAATATTCTGTGAAATGCAACTTTCTTCGTAATAAATTGTTAATGGGATATGACTTTAATAGAGAAGATTGAAAACGATTTATTAATTGTAGCAGCTTGTTAAGTGTAATCATTTGCATCCGTGCCATTTGTTATAGAGTAGGAACATATAATTGTGTAAAAGTAAGTTAAATCTCCAATTTCTTTTAAATGCTATAGTTATGGTTGATAATAATTTTACTCATTAAAAAAAAGCATTTTAATTATATCGAATGAAATGATATACATAAATAAGTAAGTGACTGTGTTTATATTTTGCACGATGGATCGTGCTATTCACAAGTCAGGCTATCTTACTCACAAAATAATTTACGGTTTGCATATTTTATAAGTAGTTTTGTAAAGGTTTATAAATATCTTTTTACCTGTCAAAATATATTAAAGTATAATACTTTATCGAATTTCTGTTATTTATCTTTCTGCATTATATTTTCGGTAGTATTTTATTCTGGCTTCATTTACCGATACGCCCGCACGTACTCTAATAAAAAATGCTTTATTCTAATTTATTAATTCTTAATTATTGACATATATACGTGAAAATCAACAAATTGAAATCCCATGTTTCCCTTTTATATTGGTCTTGATTTAACAAATGAAAATTGATTGGCCCCACCGCTTCAATTAAACATTCAAACTACGATAATGGCTGTATTCGAAAAGTAACTTAAACTAATTGCTGGAAATCAACATCGACGGAACAATCAAAGTTCACGTGGCAACAATACAGTTCCTTTCTCAGAATACGTGACCGCTCTCGGCGTATATTACACATCAAAGCTCTCAACGTCTAAAAATTAATTTCCAGCTGACATCGGCGAAATCGCAATCAACTTTGGCACAGTAACGTATACTCGTAACCCAAGGAGCTCTTACGTCATATACGCAATATCTCCGCCATACCACCGGCAAAACAAGCGAAAGCACACCAACAATCAAAAATCGCTCCTATCAGTCGTAACAAATTTTTATGCGTCTTCGAGCCGCGTGAGAGAGTTTACTTCTCTCTTTCTCTCCTTTCACGGCGTGTGCGTCTGTTATCCGAGGCACGCTCGTTCGTTATCGCGATGCCTCGCGCAAACAGCGCGATGTCTGTCTCATCGTTCCCTCGCACACTCACAGGCACATATATATATATATACACGGCACACACGTGCGAGCGCACGCGCCGCCGATTCGCCAAAAGCGACGTGCACTCTTTTGCCACGCGAGTGTGTTTTTCCCGTTTAAAGCGCGCGCGCGAGCTCCTAAAGAGAGGAGAGAGAGGGAGATTAGATAAGAGGAAACTAGAGTAGACTGTGTGTCGCTTGCTCGCTCGCTTTATTTGCACGCTTATATAGAAATCGACGGTTCGCGCTGCGCTATTTCTTCGGGGTTCTCGTATGTTTTATGCTGCGAGCGAGATCGCGTGCGCTTATCTGCGCAGTGCGTTTCCTTGATTAATGCGGCTTCCGAAAGCCGCGCGAGATAAGTCGGAAATTCAATTGAACGGATTCGACGCGCAAATGCGTATATATGTGCGTGTATATATATACGTATGAGGTTTTATGGGATGGAGCGTGGACATTGTTTCCACGGGAATGTAGGATTTTCTTATATATAGGAAGCGATGCAATGTCATTGTTTTCTTTACGAAAGAATTTTCGTTTTTAAGATGCGCGAGTATTTTTAAGCCGGGTAACGGCACCCGTCGAACGAGTAAAAGGCTTTCTCTTTTCAAGAAAAAAAAAAGTTAGATGTACAGTTAAAATGCATTTGCAGAATGAGATAAAATATATATTATTGGGTTGCAGAAGTGGGACACAGCTTAGAATTAAGACTTATCTTTTTGTTAACAGAAATAAAGAAGATTAAGGATGTATGGAAAAGTTTATTATAGTTGAACATTTCTTTCTTTCTATCTTTTGATCGTAAACATTAGTCATTATTTTTATATCGAATATATAGAGAAAAGTGAGAAAAGTTGAGAGAATGAGTAATGCATCTAGTAAGAGCAACGCTATGTTTGTTTAAATGATATCATTTCACGTGACTAAGGTGAGAGAGTAACGTTTAATGAGTGCAAGTGATGCACGCGAGCCATTAATCATTCATATGAAATAATATACGTTTTGACATAAATGCCGCAACATTGAAATTGGATAAAAAAAAAAGATTCATATTTTTCGAAGAGTGATGGAGAAGGATCCGAACCAACCTCCCCTGGACGTAAATTACCGACACGCGTATCATTATTTCATTTACGGATGAAAATTTTCGAAATAATAATAACGCGTTGCGTCGCGATTTTTTTTTCTTCTTCCTATACAGTCTGGTGAATTTTTATTTTTTTCCATCCCGTCGACAGTGCGCATTAAATCATATATTAAACGAGTATAGCCGTAAGGAACCCACGACGCGACAAAAAACACAGGTAGCTCGTCGTCCGCGTGTTATTAAGCAGAAAAAGGATCACTGTAATTTGCCGGTAAAATAATTCAAAGTGTAATTTAAGTGTAAATAATTATCGAAAGTACGGCTCTCTCTCTCTCTGTCTATATGTGTATACGTACATAATGCATTGCGAAAGATCACCTTACCGCGCTGCAACGTTTCCTCGCATAAGACGAGAACGCGAGCTATATGGCTTTCGTAACGGAAATCGCGCGCGCTCGGCCGCTCGCAGACGTAAAAAAAGGAACGACGGGCGCAGTGGCCGCTGCGCCGGTCCACTCGGACGTCCGATTATATAGCGCATCTCTCGCGCGGAGGCTCCGCGGAAAAGAAAACGAAGATGCCGAGGCTTGAGAACCGCTAAAAGCAATACACTCGGCCGGAGTTGGTCTCTACGTCATTTTGCATATATGCGGATACGAAATTAGTGAATGCAGTTGAGAGATAATATCTTCGTCAAATAATGAGAATTCAATGACGAATCGCCTATCTTTCCTTAGTTTATAAATGCATTCTAAATAGGAAAAGCGACTAATTAAAAAAATTTATTAAAAAAAGTAACATAGTCATACAGAATAAATCAATTGAAAATATTATTCGCTCAGTCAGTTCGCAATAATATATATATCCCGGTTGCCCAACACAGAGCGCGAAGACGGAAAACATCTCGACCCATTAATAACAATCCTCGATGTCTAAAAAAGCTTGCGCGCGCTGCTCTTCTCGGGAGCTCTAAATTTGCATCGACAGCGTGCACGGCGAAAATAAATAATTCGCGCACTTTGGGCAATGCACCTATAATCCGTATTTTTCCGAGCGCGCGCGCGGCCTCGACGCTCATAAATCTCAGGCACTGCCGCCGTCGCGGTCGAGTCCAAGTGGAATGCCCCGCGTTTAGATCCATAGCGAGCAAGAGAGCTCGATGACCCGCTGCCGCCGCCTCGTGTTCTTTTTATACTTTTCGACTCTTCGATCGCCGCGTGTGCAGCGGTAGTGGGAGAGACGCGAGAGTTCATCGCTTGTGCATCCGCGTCCTCGCTGTATATATACATATACCTATATGTCTATACGTTCGTGTATACGTGCATATGAGAGGCGTCGCGTAATCATTGTCTTAACCCCGGCGCGCGAACCTTGCGCGCTGCAGCGAGCGACGAACCTGAGTACAGCGAACGCGAGAGACGGAGAAAAAAGAAAGAGAAGAAGGCGGACGCGCGAGCGCGCGGGGATATATAGGAGTCGCGCGCGCATTGAAATTTATATATGGGCGCGCGAGAGCGTCGCCTCGGCGAAATCATGAATGAAGAATTTTTATGCGGATGGGGCCTCGAGTATTATATATACATTTTTATAAGTGTGCCGCGACGCGACGCGTGGATTTTCATTTTCAATTAATGACAAGTTGCTGGTTAGCGATGCACAAGATATGGAGTCAAGTGCGGGTTGTCGTTGTTCATGCTTATTCGCGAGAAGCGTATGGCTCTTGAGTCGTTTTCAAGTATTTGTCGCTATTTTTGACGTGCATAATCCCGTGTATTTTATTAATTCTAAGCATGATATTCTTGTCAATTTGCAACGATTATTTCGCTATATCCAGCAAAGTCATTACCGAGACGAGGATCTATCGAGATTAGCATAAATAAAGATATCCGTATAGAAGATTGAAATAAAAATGAGTTTCAAGCCCCCGGCGCGATAACGTCAACGTCTGTCGCGCGCGCGCGCCCCGAGATAAAAGCCTGCTGCGGTGAATGGCATCCGCCGTAATCCCGCACGCGGCTCGTATCGCCTCGCGATATTGCACTTTTTTCTCTCCCCCTTCTCTCTGTCTTTCTCGCTCTCGTTTAATATAATCGATCGAGTTATATTGGCTCGATTGGCTACCGTGTCGCGGCCGTTGCGACGCGAGTTCGCGTTATGGAAACAGGATTATCGTAAATTCCCTTCGACCGGGTTAAGGATTAGGGTATATAATTGCAATATTTACGCTTTTGTATACTTTGGGGGCTACTTTCGTGGAGGATGAAGTATATATACTTTAGCGCGTTAAGTTATCGGCGTTCTTGTGTGTGTGTGTGTCGACGGTATCAAATGGCTTTTCCGCATTTGTTGAGGTCAACCTTGGACTGTAAAATAGAATGATGAAAGTGGTTCGCTTTATAATTTAGATTGTAAACAGTAATAATTTCGTCTGCTTGATATATATATATTTCATACGGTGCCGCGTTCATAATGAAGGTTTGCGCAACTTTATTTTTATTCAAGGCTCTCAAAATAAGCGATTGAATTTGTTACCCATATGAACTTGAATTTATTTGTAATACAAGCTTAAATTAAGATTAGAGATAAAGGCGTAGTTGCAGGATTTCATTTTTTTCCCAACTACTTTATAAACATGTTAGATCGACTTGTTCAATGACTAAAATCTAATTTATATTGACAGATATTTTTTATTAACCGTGAGGAAATATTTATGCATGGTCTTATACAAAAATAATTGAAGTCTGGCGCGCGTAACGCTGATTAATCTATAAATATTATTTTATCTTATTTGGCGTGGGCTCGTACTAATGATAACTGAAAATGACACATCAAAAATTGAGTTAAATCAGGGTTAATTACGTGACCGTGAATATATATTCAATATCACATTACGTTTCTGAGAACGAGTGATTGATTAAACTTTGGTAGTGCATAAAAAAGTTGCGATCGTATTAATAACAGCCTTATATTTTTAATTTTAGTTTTTCGCGACATTTTTTTTTTTTTAAGTGGAATTGATTTAACAAAATTAAACTTAGAGAGGAATAAACCTTTAATAATCATATTTCTAGATCTTGCATATAGGCTTCTGACACTGTCAACCGTAACATATTATTTAAAATCACCGTAAATTATATCATTATTATAAAGATTGTTCTTTTTGTTAATGTTTGAAATTTTATTATCAAATATATTCGAATTGCAAGATAAAAATAGGTGCATAGGTGTTATTATTATGATTCATCACTTATTATTGCTTCTATAGCGTGAAATATATACTAAACAATTGAGGGGCTGCGTGGAACAATAGTATATCTCTTATGGATTCCCATCATAGTTTAAGTTATACCGTTGTTCCAACGCAGCCCCTCACTTACAGCGATCTGCAAAAAATGACTATACCTATAACAATTATTTCAGCACCATGAAAAAAAAACTTCAGCGTTGCATTTATTATATCATGAGAAAACTCTTGGCTATCATTTGCTCCGGGGCGTAAAAAAAGTGTCGATATATAGCGTGTATATTAATTAATTCAAGCCTCTATACACCTAAACCAATAAATATCGTTATTAGCAAACTCCAAACGCTTTATTTAATACCCGGACCGCGTACCCTTGACCACAATATAACACACGGGCGCATGCACACGTCCCGGATGCAAAACTCGCTCCCGCGCTTTGTTCTGCCGTCAATTTAGCGCAGGATCCAAAGCATATATATAGCTCTTGTCGTCGCCGGGCGCGAGATAAATATAATTCGTCTAACGAGCTACCGTCGAACGCGCGCGGCAGGAGGGTGGCGGCACGAGACTCCCGTCAGCAGCCTGTCTATCTCTCCGTCGCTGCCGATTCAGGTCGCCCGCTATTCTTTTAATCGGTACTTATATATATGTACGTCAGCTGTACCTCTGTGCCGGTCCAGCCATGTTATATAGGTGTACAGAGAACCACACACGTACCTATATGTACGCACCTATATGTGCTCTATACCAGTCGTCGTGTCTGTCACACACAGCCGTTGTGTAACTATCGCTCGCTCGCGCCTCGAAAACTTGTCATGACTGCAGAACGAGAGAGAGAGAGAGACTCACGTGCGCGGCACAGAGATATTAGCCATGCTCGCCCGCGAGTTATAATTTATGCGAAACGTGCAAGTCCCCGCGAGAGTGTGTACAAACACATCGTGCGCGCGCGCGGGAACATCGATGTTGACAGAACTCGCGGCTGCCCCGGGGCATATCGCCCATAGTCGCGGCGGGAAAAATCCGCTGAGCTACAAATTGCACGTATATAAGTGTGTATATAGGTATATAAGCGAGCGTGTGTTTATGGTGTGTTACAGGGAGGCGGCTGTGGACGTTTTTTTGGCTTTCTTGTTATTATAACGTACGTCGGTGCGGCTTCGACAGACGTCAACAGCGACGAGGCGACGATTTCTCGACCGATAGTCCGCGAGTGTGGGTATAAGTACACGGTAGAAACGGCGCGACGTTTCCTTATTCGGCGAGTTTTTTGCGAGCGGCGAGGTGACACGCTGTGGCGCGAAGTTGATCTGTTTCGCGAGTTGTTGCTGATTTTTCAGTTGGCTTTTGGTTGTGCAATAGTTATATGTAAGCAACGGATTTTGAATGTGAAAAATTACGTGGAAAAAAGTATAATGATAAGTATTTGAATATTCTCAAGGTTAATTTATACGTAGTTGATAAATTAGTTATCCTCTATGTATGCTGCCATTAGTTGATTGCAGTGATAAGAGCTTTTTTTTTTCACTCGCATGAGATGCAGAATACAATTTAGATACAATCGGATCATCATCTTTTTAATGAAAGCGAGTCTTCGATTTGTAGGAACTGTTTTTCTCATGTACATAAATTACGAATATTTAATAGTCTCTTTCGTATATAACACAGTGCTATTGCCAGCTCGTGACAGATCAGGTTCTATTCCGAATTTAGTTTTTTATAAAGATTACTCGGATAACTTCAAAAGTTATATAAAACCAAATTGCTTGCCATTAATAATGTTTATTTATGTGCTGACATTGAAATAGGAAGTTGCTTGACGGGCCAAGCATAAATTTCAATGCACCTGATCAATTAATCAAAACTGTATTTTCGCATAGAGAATATATTCCAAATTATTATAACATGGATTATCTGCATACATATCGTTAGAAATATTTGAATGAATTGAAAAATGCTTCGCTGATATAAAGTCATCGAGTAATATAACTTTATTACAATCAAGTATAACGCTTTACATTTAGCCTGAACGCAATTCTATATCCATCGATGAACGATCATAAAGGTCGCAGGTTATCCGCTTGCTACACAATCTAATTACCAAAAATACATCATTGTTTCATCATACACCCCATATATCTGTCGCCGAATCTACGTATAATATATACACAGAAACACTATAGACATTGCGTAAGCTCGGTAAAATTCTACGCCGACGAAATAATCCGTACGCTCCTCTCCTCTCGAGATATAAAGCGCATTATATGCGCGCACGCTCGGGAGAATATTTTACGCGAGGCGCACGAATATATATATATATATGGCGCGTATTGTTCTTCGAGCCGTGCTTCATTTGTTTCCTCGGATTGACTCTCTGCTCTCACTCTCGCGCGTGTTGAATTACGAGGAGGGATTTCCACGCGGGCGCAACATCTGCACCGCAAAAGAGACTCTCCGCTATACGGTTATATGACACAGTGTGCGATTGCACCAGACGCGCGCGCGCGAGAAACTCAAGAGTCACTTTGGAGACATTAGTCATGTGGCACTGTCGAACGAGGGGGAGGAAGATATTTCACTGCGCGCACCGCTCTAGCGTGGATTATAGGCTGCGGCGTCGAATAAAAAAAACACACACGCAAGCGGCGCGTCGTATGGCTCGATCGCATATATATCGACGAGTCATAAATTCGGGGCACCCCGATTGTCGCGCTTTCCACGTGCGTATTATAGAGAAGGAGTTTATCGGAATCTCGCATCGCGAGAATCTCGACGCAGAGCGCGCGGAGTGAATGAGAAGTGGGGGAGGAGATGAAATGCGTGCAGTTTGGTGTGTGTATATTATAGTGTGTTTCTATATATAGGTACTGCGGGTTGTGAGCGGCTGCAGTAGCGCATTTCACCTGCGCAAATATTTTTTACGCTGCCTTGCACGAGCAAATATTTTTCATTTGGCAGTGAGATTTTATGCTCGCGGTTTTTCGAGTCCGAGTAAGAGCGAGTAGGAAAAATCCGATCCAATATTCAGAGTGGTAAAATCTGTTGGAGTGCATTTTTTTGTTATTTGTGTTATTATATTGTTAAACCATTGATATTGTGAACTTTTTGATGAGTCTTTGAGATTTCATTTTCATTTTTGACATTACAGAAACTGGTTTGTATTGTTATACTACAGAGATAAAGAGAATTAAAGTTTCACAACGTTCAGATATTAGATTGAATATAATATAAAAATTTACTAAAAGATTTAATTAGTGTTGGATACTATCTTTCCAACAATCTTCAAAATAATAGATTATATAATATTCCGATAATTGAAAGGAAACGATTATTTTTATATTTCAAGCAAAAATATCTCTATAACCATACATACATATATAATAGATTAATGGGTTTTGATAAAATTGTAAAATTTCCTTCAATACGCCTTCTCTATATTACAACATAATTATCTCAATTTAACCGCATCGCAATAACATCGAGTTACTGAATTTTTACATATCCATCTGTATAAAAGGTCATCCGCATCGTACGTAAAAGACGGATACGCCACATCCTCATCTTGGCCTTGTTAAATTTCAACGCAAGACTGCAGACAGAAAATAATGATGATTCCCCCTCGTTGCAGTAGCAGCAGCAGCAGCAACGTACAGTCGCTCTTTCTCTCCTCTCTTGCGGCGATAATCCTATATTGCCGAATACGCGCTTGCTCGCGACCTTCAAAAGCGCAAAGTGAAATCGTGCAAGCAGCAGCTCAGGCGCGCATTACGTGTTTAAGCTGCCGGCACTGCTGCTGCTGCTGAGCGCGAGCATTATTAATTGACGCGCGGCCGCTCGCGCGGAGCTGGCATTTGTATTCATTAATCATCTTGAAATCTCGTCTGCTTTCGTTAAATTGAATTTTTGGTTACGCAACGTATACATGTATAACGTAGGAGCTCGCGCGACACCTCGCGAGATTATATATATACGATCGAACCCGCGGTGTGCGGGTCGCGCTCATCATGCAATAAGACACTGTCTCAATGTCGCCCGTGCCTGAGGTACATTGACGTGTTATAGGAGCGACCATGTAGTGGTCGGTTTTTTTTAATATTTATATGTGTGTATGTAGATAGATCCGGCGATTCGTCAAAGCGCTGCATCGGTCGTATATTTTTAAAAATCGCCGCGGAAAAATTTGTCGTTGCGCCAAAAACGCCCGAAAGTGAACGTCCTGCGCGAACGAGAGATGAGAGAAGGGGAGAGTCCGGGACTAAAAATATCGCTGTGTAACGGCGACTCTTCGCGAGATCGTCCGTGCTCGTCTTTTGCGAGAACGTAAACGTTTTCTTCCTGCTCTCGCGCAGCTTTTCGTTTTCCACCGTGTATTTAGACTTCTTTACTCTCGGTTCGTCGAATTCTTACCTCCCTTTCGCAGGCATTTTTTCACCGAGCAATTTTCATTTTTTTTTCATTTTTCCTGCTATACCTGTACTGTTTCCCCACTGTATGTTTTTCTACCAGCTCTGAAACGTTTAATTTGGGACATTTACTTTTAAATTTAACGGAATTTAAAGTGGCTGAAAACTATTGCAGTTGAAGCTATATTTAAAACATCAAAATAGTATCAATGTTTACGGAATGTTGAAATATAAAGCCACTATAAAAATTTAATGTACTACATTATTATAGAAAATAACTTTGTGTATAATTTTTATTAATTCTGTACAGTATATAGAAATTATTATTTGATGAGGAAACAAGGTGTACATTATAAGATGTGCGTGCGTAGCTTCCGAGAATTGCCTGCCTGATTCAGTGCATTAATTTATCACAGTATTTAGACATGAATTTATTTGTTATACTTTTATAAATGTAATATACGTTTACCATTTTTTTATGGAGAAATCGCTTTACCTTAAATATAAACTTCTAAATAACAGAATAATTTTTCATGCAAAGTGGAAACCAACCTTACGCGATATTATGAAAATGTCGTCAATTTGAAAAAAAAAACTTTCCAACATTGCATTTTAAAAAAATGCTTTCGAAGTAATTAACGACCGGTTATCAACCAATTGAAAAAAACATCAGAAAACCTAATCTATATCCTATATACGTTTAATTTTTATTTTCTTCCAAGATTCGCTGCACTCGTCCCTCATCTCATCCCGTCCGCGTGACTGCGCGCGCCTGGAGAGAAGCTGCGTTTTCCAGGTGAACGTATTTCGGAAGCTCTCTCTTGCTCTCTTCTCCTCCTCGTATATATGTATATACAGAGAAAGAGCAGCGAGTACACACGCGCTAGTGGTAAGCGTGCAAGCGAGTGAGGAGAGAGAGAGAGAGCTACTTAAGTGGAAAAACGCGGGAAAGAGGAGACAAGGCACGTCCGGCGCGTTGACCAGTCGCTCGTGACCTTCCGCCGTGAAAAATAAGGATCGACGAGGGCTTCGACCCTCATCTCCCTCCCTCTCGTCGTCGCCTTCTCTCCTCTCGCTCCTTTCCACCTCCACCTCCGCGCGCGCATATATACACATCGTCTGAGCTGCTATGCGCATACGCACGCGACCGGCGTCTCGCCGTTGCATGCGAGTGCCGTTTCTCGAAAATGTATTATTGAACGGTATATTTTTTCCTTAATCTCTGTTTTCGCTCGTAAAAATAAAAAATGCGTCATTCCGCCGCGGCCGTTATTAGTGACAAAAGACCGCTCGGCCGTATACTTCTTTTGCGGGTGCTCGAGATCCGCTCGTCGGCGGCGGAAAAGAAAGTTAATCTGATTCTTCCCCCATTTTACTTTTTTTCAGAGTCTTAATTGCAGTTGACGCTCTTCCATCGTCTTTCCATTGCTTTTTCGAGCGGTTATATAGTTACGGTTACACAGCTTTGGCCGATATATGTTTTTTCTTATTTCTCTCCCTCACTTTATTTGGCCAGTTCACTCTGTGTTTGCATTTTTTCTGAAAACAGTTCAGGACGATAATGAAAATGTCACTTTTACTTGAATCACTGTCACAACAGAGTTGTGATATTGAAATATCTTTTTGTTATTCGTTATTAATCATGGCTGGAATAATACAATAACAGTAACTACCGGTTATATTTTTAGTTATCATACTTATATTTATAAATTTTCTGCTTTTTAGCGGAAAGTTTAATACCAAC
The DNA here is from genome assembly GCA_900474315.1 of Torymus auratus. NCBI lineage: Eukaryota > Metazoa > Arthropoda > Insecta > Hymenoptera > Torymidae > Torymus > Torymus auratus. Next base: position 18,222 of record UXGD01000153.1, read on the forward strand.
ATGTTTTTAAAGCTGTCATGCAAGTGTATATTTAAGGTATATGCATCTTAATTAATAAATTGTTGATTTTTGTCATACGATTTCGCGGACTTCTCTGTTTATTTTCACAAATAAATGGACAAAAATAGTATTATAAATGAAAAATGTAATTCAACTGATATAATTACTTTGGACATGTTTTTTCTTGTTTTATAATTCTGTGAATTGTATTTTAAATATTTTAAATTGACGAGGAAAATCGTGATATATTTTTTTTAAATAAAATGCTACAGAATTATAGAAGTACTTAAAACAGTTATTTTCAAATTCTATGAATATAGAAATGCATTAACAACTTGACAAATAAAAATAAAGTTTTTAATTGTACTTATTCTTTAGAACTCGTGTACAGCCCAAGTAATCAAATCAATTCTCAACTTATAAATAATAAATTATGCTCCAAGAAACAGCCCATTATTTTGATATCAGTTAATCTTACAATTTATACGAGTATGTTCCTCTACGTTTCAATAAAATTATCTAGAAAAACCTGATCAAGCGAGTAAACTGCATTTAATTACCTCGTAAAATATGAATTTACAAAACTGGCAAATAAACGAATGCCAAGGGGGGAACTAAACAAACAAGTTGTTAAAGCACGCGGGCGCATCAGCGACGTTAATGGAGTGCGATTAAAGAATTAGCGAAATCGGGTATAAAACCAGGCGAAAAGCCGCGGGAGAGATGTGTACCAGCGTATGTATACAAACGCGGGCACACACAGGCGCCCGCGGCTAAAAATATGTTTGCACAAGGCCGATAGTGCCGAAAAAAGACGACGACGATAAAGCGTTCATAAAGGCGCGTATTTATAAATTTACGGCCTCGAAAAATATGTTAATGACCCCATAAAAAGCTTTCTCGCACTCGCGCGCGCTCGCGGTGACAATGATATCTCTCGGCAAGGCTAGTTAGGATAGGTCAATACCCACTTTTCGCCCGCACGTACATAAAAAAAGAAACACAGATATACACGCTTGCGCAGAGCTTCGAGCGCGCGCATACAACCTTTTCCGCGCGCGAGTATATACGCGGTAATATAAATACACGCACGCAGCTGCCTCGTGCATGCAGACTCGTTTCGCCATTTCGGCTTGCCGCGCGTCTGTATATATGTGTACTCTGTACGCGCATGCTGGTGCGCATGCATATATATCTCGCGAACGGCCGTGGAAACGATGGAAAGAAAACGCGAAAAATACTGCGAGCGGCTCGTTTCACCTGTCGCGGGGCGCGCCCCTGTGCGATGTCGTTACGCGCCGGCTCTCGCTCCCTTTATTTTTATTGGCCTTTGAATTCGTAACGCTGTGGGATGCAAAAAATTCCGAAAGTTCTGGTGTATTGTTGCTGTTGTTAATTTTGTGGAGGAATGTATCTTATTTACATGGCAAATATGGTGTGGATTGCTAGTTTGGTGCAGAAGCGATTATGAATCGTTGTAATTGTAAAAATACTTCAATTTAGTCCTGACAAAGAAGGATCCGAAAAATATGATTAATAGGATAAAGTAAAAAAATAAATTTCAGTTAAATCTGTTGACGCATATTTTACTCGATTTCGTAAATTCTAATTAAACTCGGAGATATAATGCTAAAATAACTTTTTATTTTAATTTCAAAATAAAATTTCGAAAACAATATGCATCGTTTTAGAATTTTCTACAAAAACTTGATTGTTCATTAGATATTTAGTTTATTTTTAGTCAACTATTCTGATAAGAACTCCTATTCGTATTCGTTTATTTATGAATGCGCATTAATATATTAATCCTTGGAAACTTTAATATCTCAAATCTCTTCAAATATTATGTGCGATTAGTAAAATTCCTAGAAGCTAACTTATCACGATATGATTAGAGTAACAAAATCTGTCAAAAAAAAAAAATTACTTTTGCGACTACTTTAGAAATATTTTCAAAGATATAAACACTCATTACGCCTCCAACATCGCCCTTATAATTATTTACGGTCGACACTGATGGCCTGCGGATCAGTTTTCACACGCTTCTCTACATCCATTCCGCAAAAAGTCAAACCTGCTACCTCTCGATTCTCAGAAAATATGTCCGTCCGGTACGATTAAAAAAAAAAGAAAAGAAAAGTATCGTGCAATGACGCGGACGACTATCGCCGTCACCTCTGCAGTCGATCTTACGTCAGACGTTCGAACGTCGCGTCGATTTTAAATTTGCTCGCGAACACACGGCGTCTATATAATTTTTTTGCAGTTCGCTGACTTGTGATTGCTCCCCCTCTCGCCCTCCTCGCGCAGTTGAATAACAACAACTTGCGAGATTTCGCAAGCTCGCTGAAGAGAGAACGAGAGAGAGAGAGGTGAATATCCTCGCGTGATGCGAGCGAACGCTGCCGCCGCGCGCGCCGGCCGGCGTGATGTATAATCGCCGAGGTGTTGTTGCCACTTTGTATGCCAAGTACCAACTTTTGAACTCGCGAAAATGTGGAATTAATGGCCGTTCGAGCCCGAGCTAAATCGCGCCTTGATGCGAAAAGGTCGCTAAACTTTTCTTCGCCGCCGTGAACTTTCAAGTCGTTATCGTTGAATACTTATACGTGTAGAGATATAATTTTCGTGTTTTTCCATTAGAGACCATAGTGTTTTCGGAAGACCTTTAATGACAAAGGTCATTTTTCGCCAAAGCTACAATATAATATCTTGTTTGTAAATTAATATCTGCAACTTTATTTATTTAGGGGCAAAGTATAGATTGATTTATCTAATAATAATTAACGACGCCGTATACTTGAAATAATATTAAATAACAATTTATCAAGATAAATTACATATCAAAACGCGGCCATCAGTCATTCGGGTTATCAATTTTAATTTATAATCGTACACTTCATCTTTCAACATTTCACTTATAGATATATTCATTACAAAAAAAAAGCGCGCAAAATCAAAGAGTAAATTCCCGTCGAACGATCGCGTCGCCGCGTTCGCAAGGTGACACGCTGTATATTCATTCCCCTCGAGTAGATTTCAGCCGAGGCGAGCGCCGCAGTACCGCGCGCAACAAATCGATTTGCTCAATTAGCGCGCGTATAAATCAAATTAATCGCAATACGCGCGTACGCGCGAGCGCCACATCCATCGTGCATCGACAACCGCATGTGTATTATAACGTACATACGCGCTATATACTCGCTTCTATTTTTAACGTTCCGGTGTGCGTGCGCATTAAAAACACGACGATCTCGCTTCGTTATAAGGTCATTGACTTTCTCTCTCTCTCTCTCGTGAGCGCGTGCTCGCGCTTATATATACGTATATACAGCAACACTTCATAAATCTCTAACGCAAGCTCTCCGAAACTGTAATAGCCATTGCCGCCGCAGAAAATCCGTAATCTCTGCTGGTGTTTAGGTCGCTCATTAGCACGGGCCGATGCACTTTTCACTGAGGTGTGTGTGTGTATATATATTTGCGTTCTCACGAATTAAAACGCAAAAAGCCGTCGCCCCCGCGCGGCCTCGCGAGTGAGATAAGGAAGGTCTTTCGAAAGACGAAGAGCTCACGTTGGGGTGTTTAACTGATAAGAGTATAGAGGAGGAAAGCCGCGCGCTCGCGCGCGCGTGATGCGATCGCCCGAGCCTCGCGAGTGAGAGAGCTCTCGGTGCTCTCTCTCTCTCTCTCTCTCGGATTGTTGTGCAATTCGTACGCTCGTAACCGCGTCTACGGGCTTTCGAATTAGCGATAAAGCGAGCGACACGGCGCGGCATCTATCAATATTATACTCGCGGCTTTTGCATGCCCCGAGTTTACGTTGTTTACTGCGCGAATATCGTATAGAATGTTTATGTTCGAGTTTTATGGCAATTTGCACGGTGTTGAGAGAATTCGCCTGCATGAAAAATTTCATGCCGGTTTGGGCTGTAATCCTATGTGAATCACGATTGGGACATTTTAATGTTATAGTATCAGTCTTAAATGTAAATATAGCTGTGTAGATATATAGGTATAATTATTATTATTCTGGTATATATTCCATATCGAAAAGTTAAGATTGATTAAATGTATAGATAAATAAATAGCCCGATAAGATTACTATATAAATTTGAAAATTTATAAAATATAAATTGAATGGATTTTTCATGTTGATATTTTTAAAGCAAACATTATTATCGTTCATTATATTTGTATTTCATAAAGATAATAAAGTTTATAATGAGTTATTAAGGTATCGTAACTTTAGAAACTCGAATCATTTCAAATAATTGGAAATATATGTTTTAACCATATCTTCTAAAACCGAGTAAGGTACAATAGTCAAGGTTTCTACCGCATTATTTCATTTTTTTCCATTAAAACAGAATACGCAAGTATTCTTAATCTTAATATACTACTCTGTCTAGAAATGGAAACGCGTATTTTTACAGCGTAACGCGTAAACCCTTAATTTTTTTATTCTCCAGGAAAAAAAGAATACGCCGCACTAGCATTAAAGTCCGCGGCCCTCTCAGCAACCCTAGAAAAGGTTAAAATATACATAGGCGCGCGTTAACCCTTCAACACTGGAAAACGAATTCTCCCTGCTCGCTCGGTGTGTATATACCCCCATACAGGCGCGCGCGTAATAGACATAGCCAGTAGTAACAGCGGCAACGCCAGCAGCTATCTCCTTAAAGTTTCACCGGTCAAATAATTTTGCACGCTCGCACGCGCAGAGAGGAGGAGAATAGGCAAATAATTCCCGTTCTCCCTCGCGCTTGCAGGCTCTCCAAGCGTGTAAACGCGGCGTGCAATATTATACGAGCCTCCCTCTCGCGTAAGAATGCAACGCGCGCGCTAAAGTTTAGCGGTGGCTGCTGCTGAGCGGATTGACTGACCATAGCGCGCAAGCACATTCGAATTGTTCCTGTTGCGCTTTTCCCTCTCGACGCTACCTATACGCGTTGGGATTATCTGGGTATATGTGTACGCGAGAGCGCGAGCAGATGGGTTGAAAATACCGCGGCCCGTGCGAGTGCAAGCGCTATACTTGCGTTGCAATTTTCTTCGTCTTTCGCTGTGTAAATATATTATTTAATATCTTATTTATTGAAAACCATTTTCTCCACAATTTTCTAGAATATATTTTTTTTTTCATTTTATTTTTATTAATTCATATATATATAACATTAATCCATCGTTCATACATGTATTTCTGTGAAAATTTCGAATTATTTAATGAGAATTCATTCGTGTCCAGAATTTATGTGGTTACTAATTAATTTATATACATATAGAAATAATTTTACAAAACAAAATGCGATTATAAAATAAAATAAAATTTGAGATAATACATCGTTTGCAAAATAACAAAAGTTGATAATCGTTTGTACAGTTTTACATAATAATCATTCTTAAATGAGGAAATTTAATTAACAATTTCCACAAATAAATTAAATTTTCTCGTATAACTTACGAGATACGTTGACGTCAGCCGCAGAAAGACTGTCGCGAACTCCCGCGCATTTGTACCCCGTAATACCCGTGCAACTAACCACACGCCGTACACATACATACACATACATGGTACATATATCCCATACGCAGCGTATATTACACACTCGCCCATACATATATACGAAAGCGACAAAACGCGTGCCACAGGCGAAAGAGAGAGAAAGAGAGAGAGATACGTTTACCATACGTGAGTAGCCGCGGCGTAAAAGGCGGCCTTACCTCTTCTCTTCCTATATAACACCGCGCTCTACTCCCGCGCGCGCGCAGATGCCGTGATTCACGACCCGGACGTGGTCCAGCGACTATGCCATACCACACTGCTAGGTATATCCTTCTCCTTTGCGTGCTACAGGCGCGCTGACACAGTGCAACGGCGTAAAACTGGCCGCGCGAGATACATAATACACTTCCTCCCCGCGAAAGGGAGAGAGAGTAGCGCGCGCGAGGCTTGCGAAATGAGCGATCGCACTTCACGGTGCTTGAACGATGACAGGGTAATGGTAATAACGCGCGCGCGCTTCTTTTCTTCGTCTCTCTCTCTCTCTCTCCTCTCAGTTTCTGTCTCTCGTAAAACGTAACGACGCCCGCAATGGAGTTTTTATAGTTCGCTGCGCCGGCGGTATGTGTATGCGTGCGTGCGTGTATATATATACACCTACCTCGGAGGGCGCGCGTGTATCGAAAAGAAACGAATTTCGCGCTAAATTATGTATTGAAGGAGTTGGCTCGTACTCTCTCTCTCTCTCTCTTGTGTGTGCCTCCCTTTGCACGCGCGTGTGTTGCTTTACGAGCGAGAGAGGGAACGCAATTTTGCGAACCGCGCCGAACGCGAGGGCGTGCGTTTATTTTTTTTCTCTTCCCCCTGCAGTTCTCGACGAGTCGTGGAAGTAACGCGCGGTACACCCGCGGTGTGGGAGGACGCGCGGGTTTGCGGTTACCGTGCGCGAAGGAATAGGTCTTTAAGATATACTAAAGGAATAGCCGGTCGTACCTCAAGTCGACCGTACTTTTCATTTTTCGTTTACTTTAATTAATGGAACTTTTTACCCCAACGTATATAATACAGTTTTAATTATATAAGAGGTATATTACACATATTAAGAATTTCATGAAAGTGATATTTTTTCCAATATAAAATTCTCCTGCAAAATGAATAGTCCTTTTGTTTTAATATACTGCCACTTGTTATTGAGCCCCCATATTGTGCCCAATAGAAAAACATTTATACGCGTTGCATAATGCATATCAAACGCCGCGGCGAGTAATGCGCTAATAACTTAACCATTCAATCCCGTTATGGCGATATCAAGATTATTTTATTTTATTGTTGCGAGAAATATTATGCTATCTGCGCAAAAATTCTCGCGTTTATATGTAAATACGCATAGACACACATGCGGCGCGCGAGAAAATCGTTTCGGCCCCTCGCACTTTATAATTATACACATACAGGCATAGTTGCGCCAGTGAGAGATATCGCTGCACTAGCGCGCGAAATATCGCTTGTCGATGAAACAAACATTTAATTTAATATGCCACCTTTTCAGCGGCTGCTCGCCTCGGCTAAAACAATAGACGCGAAAGCGCCGCGCGGCGCGTTCGTAGAAGCTCGCATAGGCAATATCTCGCGTTTATATACACCCGATGCCGATATATAATGCGCGTGCACATACACACAGAGAGAGAGAGCGCGCATTATGTAAGAGAAATCTTTCGCGAATTGCCGTGGCGGTGGTGCGCATATATTCGCAAATATTACAATTATAATTTATTGCGAGCTCAGCTCTCAGTATGCGAAATTCGATTTTTCCCCCTTGCGATTGTCATCAGTCACGTATCTGCTGCGGTCGCGCGGCTCATGACTGTCAGCGCTATTTATTTATTCAATAGTTATATTCAATGGCACACCGCAGCGGCGACGTGTATTATGAGTTCGGGTAAAATTCGAGGTATGGATTTATCTGTGTGTGTGTTTGTGTGTGCTCATGAATAAATGTTAATTCTCGGTGTAATTAAATCGAGTTAGGCGATGCGTTATATGTGTGTGCGAAAGATTATATACAGATTTTATGTGTGTATGACTTTCCGCTGTAGGTATATACGAATTGTAATATGTCATAAATCTTCTTACAATATCTGATTTGGATTCCCATAAACGGCATATGGGAAAATGAATCCAAATTGTATGAGAATTGCCGCAGTGCTAATGCGAATTTCTCTTAAACACCACTTGATATAATGTACACGAAATTTATTACTTTAGTGTCAATAAATTTATGGTTTTGAGCGCGATAATGAATACAAGAAGGTTTTAATGCAAGTATTGTGCAAAAAGTAATAACGTATTATAAGTAATCCGTTTCGAACTTAAAACATTTCTATATTTATAATGTAATTAATTATATTAAAAATAATATTATATTTTTCAACTTTAATTAAATATACTAAAGTATTAATTCTATATTGAGAGAATAACGTTAAATTACGACCCGCAAATCTTGTGAAATTATAAACCTATTTAAAGAATATTTTAATTAGGGCTGCACGAGATCAAGGCAATACAATATTTCTGTAATTATTGCCTCGCTCTTGTAAATTTTTAAAAATTTCTGTCGCGTCTTGGTCTTGTCAGTCAATATGAAAAGTATTAATGACTTGTCTTGAAATCCTTGATCATATTCGGGTTACACAAACGTGCGACAGTAAGCGAGTCAATCATTAGAAAAGGTCTCAAACCTAAATACTCGGGAAATACGAGGCCCACGCAAAAATGGAGTTACATAGATGTGCGACAAAAAGCAAGTCGATTATATAAAGTCTTAAACCTAAATACCAAGTATAAATAAATGAAATTTGATTTTTCCCGCCACATATGTGCCGCCGGCGAGAGTCTTGTTCGCACACCACCGCTAGGCGGTGCACCCTCTCCCTGTTGCCTCACGTACCTAAGTAAGTCGGCCTGAAGGGATATAGGAGTCTTCAATTACCGAAGATTATTGAGTTAATAAAGACGCCTTTATGTTAGTTAAAAAATTGTTTTTATTTAATTAGACAGACAATATTCTTTTCATTCTTGACACCACAATCTTGATATTGTATCGAAAACTATATAAATATTGTATCGATTATTGTCTTGAATATTGAGGCAAGACAATACAATATCAAGATTGATCTTGGTATAATTATAATACATGTATGTCAATATTATAATAATTAGTGCAGCCCTAATTATAATGCTTCACTAGTAATGACAGTAGCAGTTCCAAGAAATTATTATACCTTCGACATAAAATTAGTTACAACTAATTTCATTAAGAAGACGACTGCTACTTCTCAATGATAAGTTCAAGTAAACTTAAAACAAACAGGAAACAAAAAAAAAATAACTGGAACGTTCGGTCAAGAAGCACTATAAACATTTAAGTGGCACTTGGCGCTACCATCTGCAGAAGCTCGCGCAGCTCAACTTTCGTAATTTACCTGGACATTACACGGCATCGCTCGCGTCTCAGTAAAATTATAAACGCACTGTGAGCTGCTTCTTATTCGCGATACCGCGGAATTGGACGATCAAAATGAAAAGCAAAGCGCTCGCGCGCGTTGAGATTAATGCTCGTCAAGAGCTTCTTCCTCGCTCGCTCGAGATCCAAGTCTAGCCGTAAATTCCTCGAGTTTACGAGGCGCGCTAAGGGGCGCGCGAGATTACGGGGAGGAAAAATGAAAGCACGGGAACAGCTTCTGCACAAAATCGTGCAAAGGTAGAAATAACTTTTGAGTATAGACCGAGTTCGTGCAAAAAATTATCTGGCGCGATTGAGTATCGATACCTACCGTTTTTTCCCTCCCTCGCGTAGTTGAATGAAGAACTTTAGCTGTGCGTATATAGGTGTATAATATAAACGCGAAAGCTTGCTTCGCGCTGGGAGGGAGGGAGAAAACTTTGGCGAGAAGTGCTACGCGGCAGTGCAAAAAATAATTAATTACAGCTAGAGAGGGCGAGAGGGATATAAGAATAATCGCTCGGCTGGGTTGTTCTGAAAAGTTTTAAAGCGAGCTTTAAAAAGCCACTTGGAGGATCGTTACTAACGTGTTTTCATTAAATAAATGCTTTTTACGGTAACGCGTTATTTATCGTTACAGCTGCGCCGTTTGAGGGGGGCTTCTTCGCAGAGTGAAATCATTTTATGCGGCGTTAGTAATTTAAACTATGTTTATTTTATAATGGCTTGTGCAATTATAATTAAATACAAAGTTTTATATATATATATATAGGGAGTTTCTTATACTCTTATATAGAAACAAGTGTAATTGGTACTTGTAAATTTGCGAATTTCATTATAATTATACCTGAAATATAAAATCTATTCCTTGCGCGCATAAAGTTTAACTATTTATACTGCTCCAACGTCTCTGAAGCAAACTTAAAAAAAAAAAGAAAAAATCTTATAAAAATTATCAATTAAAATACATATACGAAATGCCGGAGACTTTATATACGCGAACGCTACAAAGTTTAAAGCAAATTTATTTAACGACCCCAGAATTTGTAAATAACGACAGCACACGACGTTTTGACATCGTTTATAATAACGCTGCAATTAGCTTCGCCTTCGCTTCTTATTTTCGAAAATTGATTTTATACAGACACACACTGCGCTCAATAATAGCTAAATAATTGTCACCTCCCGCATCGCACTTAACTTTTACTAACGCGTATGTATATACCTGTCACGCGAGACACCCCCTTCCAAGCATACTGCATATTCTCTCTCTCTCCTTCGCGCGGTAGTCCACAGTTCGCACGTGAACTTTGCACGGCTCTACACACACACATGCACATACCCTCCGGCCCGATGACAGCCGCATGCGCGCGAGCGAGCGGCGTTTTAATCTAATCGAAGTGTTGTGGGTGTCTCGCGTCTCTCTCCGTGTGTCGCAAGAGCGCGCATAGGCTCCCGCGTATAGCTTATGTGCGTCCCGCGACTAGTTTAGCGGTGAAAAATCGCGTCTCTTAGTCACACACATGCGCGCTCGCTCGCTAGAGTTGCGAAAGCCCCGCAGCACGACTCGACAGCGGCGGCTCCTCTACGGTGTCCTGCATGAGCGAGCCCGAGTGTCCGGGGCCTCGGCGTGTGTGACCCACTTTATAACCCAGGCCGATTAAAAGCCGACGACGCTGCTGCTGCGGCGTTAGCTGCACGGTATATATAGGTATATGTGGCTATGTAGCGGTCTCGGATATTCGCCGAGTCGTGATCTCTCTCTCGCGCGCGCGCGCGCCGATGAGCCAACCGACCCGAGGGCAATTCATTTCGAGTGTATGCGGCGAGGGCTAAGAGCGCTAGCGATTGCCTTACTTTTCTTGCGCACGCGCCGGGCGCCGAGGAGCTGCTGCTGCTGCTGCGGGAGTGTTATAATTTATGCAGATATCAGGCGGGATTTATAAATGGGCTTGTAATGATACTTGTAGCCCTCGAGTAGCGAGATGGATGTGCGCGAAAAATCTCTGTATAATTCTATGTGTGTGTATGTGTGTATGTACGCTTTGATAAAATATAGTAGCGAGAAGTTTCGCTATATACAGCGCGAGCGATCGTTTATGCACGCGCGAGAAAAACGTGCTGGATTAGGTATTTATTGCGGCTGATTTTATCGCTGTGTCAATATTTTTCTAGGTAGTTTTTCCTTCGATTAACGTCGAAAGTCTGAGTTGCATGTATAGACGCCGCGGCAACGAGCTTTCAGTGAACTTTAATGCGGTTGTAGAAACTTTATTTTTTCTCTTGGCTGCAATTGTTTTCGCAACCGTGAAAACAAAGTGCGCCGAGACAGTAGCCGGATTTATTTAACTTTGTGGAGTAAAGGTTGGAGTAAGAAATCGCGAAAAAAACACTTTGCTGTACAATGTCGAATATTTGTTTAATTAAACAACACTGTGATTTTATCATAGAAAAATATTATTCACGAATTTAACAGCAATTATTTCTCAATCTTTGTCTATAACTTAAAAATCAATGCAGTTCCTTTCTCGTAAATAGGTCGGCTTAGAGATTCGATCCCTAATGCTTCCCTTGTAATAAGCGATAGGATGAGTTTTACACAACATTCCAGACTTCTACTAAATGTATAGCAATATATCCCAAGGCTAGCTTAATAATGTACTAATGTACAATAACATTTCCCCAAATTCACAAATTCTTTCACGTCTATTACAACCTTACAGCGTGCGCAAAAGTCTTACTGTCCTTAAAAGTTTTTCCACTTGTGCGAAGGAAATTGCATCAATGGCTAAACGCTCGAATAGCGCCGCTCGCGCAAGAAGAAAAAATTGCGAGGATCGTGTTTTCGGCGAGTGTATTCTTTATTTACGGTCATTCCATTTTAGGATTTCCGCACGGTCAGGAGTATGTAGCGCTCAATCTTGATATTGGCCAACCGAGCAACTAGTCTCCTGGGACCTGATCGATTGGCAATTAGATTGATTGATTGTTCGTTGGCGTACCGGCATAAACCAATTCGAATGCACCGGCTCTCCACGCGACAAGCTAAATGTCTAATAATACATTGTTTGTTTCGTAAATAATGGATACACATCTGGCTGGTTTCGCGGCCAAGCGCATTATCCTCTGAAACTTTTATCACGTTTACGGCCCTGACGCGTATATTATTAAGCTTGTTTGTCCGCGGATATTTTATTTTCCGAACAATTCTTTTTCCACGCGAATTCTTTCACAAATATGCCTGCAGTGTGCAATAGTGTATTCATAAAATGTCATAGAACGATATATTATATACAGATCAAAGAACTATACTCTTGATTTTTAAATAACGAATTCAATGCATTAATTCTCATTGTTATTATATTCAAATTTCAATTCCATTATATTATGCTTTATATATATTATGAAGAAATACAATACTGTTATAATACATTGTACGCAACGCGAATTGTAGTCGTACACAGTGTAACATTATATTTTCAAAAACGCCGAAGCCAAAGGTATTTCGCGTTGCGCAAGAAAAAAGCGGGAATCATCCGACCGCGGGCAATTTTTCTCGCGAAGGACGTCCGAATCTCGTTCCTTCGAAACTCTCCTCGCGCGCGGCTTGCCCAATCGCCGCAATTTTCTCGATAGCTACGCGCGCGTATACTCGAAACCTTGCACAACACTCCGCTCGAGACTACAGCTCGCGCGATCCTTTTTCCTCGCTCGCTCGCTCTCGAAATCTTATAAAGCTCACAAGTTCATTGTTTCGCGCCCTTTTCGTCCGGCACCTCTCGTAGATTACGTCCGCATACAGCGCGGCAACGGCTATCGAAAAGAGCTGACCGGCGCTAATCGCGCAACAAGAAAGCAACGTAAACAGCCACGATAGCATTAATTTATAGCGGCGTGCGAAGTCTCTCCCCTTTCCTCGCACGAGAGCTGTGTGCGTTGGTATATTACGCGCCTATCGATGTAACGACGCATTATGCGGCGTTATCGAGAGTATAAGCGAGAGGGAGGGAGGAGAGCAGCGCCTCGGCAAGACCGGCCCTATGCGTGTATAAAGATACGAATTGAATATAGATGAGTAGAGCAAGTTTGCGCGCGTGCGGCGACGACGAACTAATCATTTTCTCGCCGTGCTACAGAGCCGGCTATTTAATCGGGATTTCCACTTTAATAAAGCGGCGGTAAATCACTCTTTTGAAATCGGCGACAAGCGCGTACTGCGCGCGAGAGACCGAGCGAGTTGCTAATGCCGAGACAACCCCCTTTTGTTATCTCTGCGGGATTGCGCAACGCGCAGGCGTATGTGTGTGCAAGTGAGAAGCGCGGTTCAAGGAGGTTAAGGTGCGCGGAAAAAATGCCGCAGCTGTGTGCGTTTATGACATATAAGCTGCTGCGAAAATTGCACGTGCGTGAGAGAGGTGGGGACATTTTTTTCTTTTCGCCGCCGTAAATGAGTTATCAAAACGTACGGTTGTAAGTTTTAACTATTTCATTTAATGGCAATGAGCAACGATTAATGTGCCGACTGCGCAGTAAAATATTATTATTTACAGAACCAGACGGTTATTTATAGAAATGCATATATGTATACGAGTTATGAGTTTTGCAAGTAGGCATGTGCGCGATATAAATATAGCGCGAATTTTGCAATGCTGTTTGGCTACATTTTTTTTAACTATTTGACCTTAAAATTTGTTACACATATTATATGATGTACTTAATTTCATAACAATTTATTCTGATTCCATGATTTAATTTTATATTTGAATGTATTTTTTTCATTGAACAAGTACTTATATATGTACGCAATATAATTTGTTTTTAAATATTGAATTTAATAAATAATTTCCCCACATTCAATTTTTTTTCGTTGAATGTTAATTAACATTGCCAAATGACGCGCATTAATAAAGCATGAATGATATTATTCTTTAATTAAAGGATACGTATTTATATGACTGTTAGCCTGGATGATTTTCATTATCATTCATTTTAATTAAAATATTCAAGAGCGTGCATTTCAATAAATACACATTTATTATGACAATTTCATTTGGTATTTTCAATTCAACATATAGACGCGGCATAATATTATAGTAAACCATAAAATTCGAACAATACGAGATTTCGTAATATAACAAATTGTCTAGCCGAATACAATGAGATCATAAACAGAGAGATTACAAGCGCGTTTTTCTGATAAATCTTGAAAATCCCATCATATAATACCTATATCGCTTACATAATACAACAAACGAAAAACAAATCATCGAAACTGCGAGGATTCGCCAAAATTTCCCACGTTGCAAAAGCCTCGGCAGCGCATATATGTATATACACGAACTTCGCATTAGTCTGGCGTACCTATATACATGCAGCGTTCGGCGGGCGCTGCAGGTCGCGCATTCGGCGGATTTCGCGAAGCGGCAACCTGCGCACGGGCAGGTGCAACAGGTGCACGAGTCGGCTGCCATCAGAGGGACAAGTCCGATGTACACGAGACGGCGGCGCGGCTCCGATAATTTAATAGGGCCAAAAGTGCTTTTTCACTCGCTGAACGCGCGCTGCCAGGAACGAACGCTAACAAGACCGTTGTGCGCGCGCGCGCGGCTTATTATGCGATTTCCGCGGCTCGTTCATGGTTCAGTTGGGCCTTTCTTCGGAAACTGGGGGTACTTGCTAAATTGGGGAAATGCTGTGAGGGGATTTCTTATTGGTTATTAATTTCCATTGTTGTCGTTGTTAAATTTATATTGTCGTTTCGGTATTCGGTAAATGCTTAATAGACTATAAAAGGGGTTCTATGGTTCATTAGTAGGAAAGCATTTTGTGTTTGAGTATATCTATATATAATATGTTAAAAAGCCATAAACCGATTGGTGAAAAATTCTTTTATATTACCTGTATGATGAATTAGACGATTAAATATTCTAAATGTTTACTTTCTTTGGAGGGATAAGTAAAGAAAATCTAAAACATAAATCCCTTGTACATATATAATTATGAATAGTGTTAGGTATACATATAGTATATTTGTATGTAGAGAGTTGACATATACAATCAATATTTCCATAAGAACATAAGAAAACTAATCTATTAAAGTTTTCAAATTTATAAATTACTCCACAAAAACACATCTTGAGTTTTCAGGAGTTGGTATACCCACATTCAGACGCCTACAACCAGGATGGCTGCATATTATCTCCGCAATAAAACGAAGCCATGATTAATACGAGGGAAGTTTTTGCCCGAGAGTAGCCTCTCAAGGTCTGTCTCCGAAACTCTGTAAATACCGAAAAATTGGCAAACATGCCGAAGAGCGCGCCCCGTAAAAGCCTCGCTCTTGTGCGCGACATCGAAAGAGCGAGAGAGAGATGAGCAAAAAGTCCAATACGAGTGCAAGGTGGTGAACCAACCGTACGCGCACGAGAGATGAGGAGGGAGAGAGCGAGAGAGGAGGAAAGAGAGGTGTTTAAGGTCCACCGAATTACTCTAAAAGCTCGCGCGGGAGCCGGTTAAATTGGTACTTACATATCTCTTGTTCGCGCTGGCACATTTTTGGCACGCTACCCAACGCGCGCACACATCTGCGCGCGCTATATACCTACCCCCCTGCGTACGCGGCGGGCGTGCTCGTTTTGCCGGGACGTATTTAGTCCAAGAGCAGAGAACGCCGGCTTTTCCGATAACGGCGCTTCTGCGAAATCGCCGGCGAAAACAAACCCTCCAGTTGCTCGATTTTCCCTCCCCGGAATATTATTTCCGAGGCGATTTTTCTTCTCTCCCTTTCATAGCCGAGCGCGAAAGAAAGCAGCGCTCTGCACGTGCACGTGTGTGTGTGTGTGTACGAGTGAATGAGAGAAATTTATTTAGTTTAGTCTTCGAGTTAAAAGTTTTCCCTTGAGTGCGTGTGCGCGCCTGCAATGCTTATAACGACTCGCGAGTCCGCGGAGACGAGTTTGTCCGCCGTCTTGCTGGGGTGAAGGTCTTTCGCGAGCTATACTCGCACGTTTTACACTCAAGGATGCGGCTAATCCGCTTTTTATTACTTTCTTACTCTCGCGAGAATTGGATTTACGTATAATTTATCACCGCCCGATAGTGCACTTGCTCGTCGCTTAATTCGCGGCTACGATAAATTTACAAGTAAGACTATAAGTATAGTTTAATCGTTGACAATATTTCCTGTATATTTATAAAATTGAGTTTATTATAAATGGGTTAAAAAGATCAGAAGCGATACAAGTCTTACCTGCGACTTTTGGTACCTTTTTTTTATTTAATATTATAGTGATTGAATTCGAATTTGTCACACTCTGTCTGCTAATCTTCGTTATATTGTAATTGCACTCTTTGCCAGCTCATCTTATTCTACACATGTTTCCTCTTCATACAGAATACAAAATTGAGTGATTAAATTAGGTATGAGAAACCATTTGCCAAGTTTAAGTAGAACCGTTCCATTTAGTCAGACATTTTGCTTCCTCCTAGAGGAAGTCTTCGCATAGTAAAATTGCAAGTTTCGTTAAATCACATGATTTTAGAAAATATCCACTGCATCCTACGCGCAGCTCGACGAAAAGTCCCTAGACTACTTTGACTCTCCCTAGAATCTAGTGAGTGCCAACTCGGCAGCCATGTCGATTTTATTCCCACCGCAGGTGTGGACATGGGTGCCTGTGTGCGTGCGTGTGTGTGTGTGTGCATTAGCAGCAAACTTTTAATCTGAAAATATTTTTCGCCAATATTAATATAAGTATACCAAATTGAATTATAAAGATATATAATATATATAATATGTATAAGTATATACCTATATACAAAACGAGCGAGCGAGTGTCCTCGGGTGTCCTTATGCATAAATATATATACATATAGGACCCGGCCGAGCGCGGAAGACTTTGGAATCAACGCTCGCATCTAGACGCACTTGCACGTCGCACCATTTACGCGTATATACACACACACATACACGCGCGCACCGATCGCGAACTACATGTGGGCCCGCGCTCTCCTCATTAGGCGTCAACAATGGCATAACAAATCATCGAGATTACCATCGCATCTGCCGCCCCGTGACTGCGCCGCCAACACGACGAGGTATAGAGGTGGAGGAGGAGAGCGCAGGAGACGGAGAGGCTGAGTAATGCGTTTATAATTATTTTAAATCGCATTTTTGCGCGCCGGTTCGTCCCCGTATCTCTGTGTCTCTCCATCACGAACTCAGCTTTTCTGTATCGCGGGGTGTACATTCACTCTCCTCCTCGGTCGGTAGAGATGATTGCTGGGGGGATTCGCAAAAATTACGGTGTCGACGTGCTTTTAAACGTATCGCATTAACATAGAATGATGATAAATTACAACGAATGGGGTGAAATTACGTCGAAAGCTGTGGTTTCTGCAATTTATATGACGAGCGAGTGCGCACGCCCGGCATATCTTACTTGCGTTTGTGATCTAGTTATTAAAGAGATGCTCTAAAATATTCATTAATTGATGGAAAAATTATTATTTTGGGATATATATAATCACACAAGTTTTATATACTAAAACTGGACAAAGAAAGTTTGAAAAAATAATTTTATGATAAAACTCGGCGAACTATTTACTCTGCTTCAAGAGTTTTCTTGACCACCGACACCACGTTTCTTTCCTCTTTCTTTTCGCGTATAACAGGCTGATTTGCATGGGAAGTGAGCTCGAACTCTCGGGCGCATATATTCACCTCCGTCGCGCTACTTGTTTTTATAAATCGCGGAGGCATGGGGGGACGGGGAAAAAGCGAGAACTTGTTGTACAAGCTTTTTCCTTTCATTTTAGCAACTTTCGTCATTTTCCTTCAAGTGCATTCATTAATTTTCTCGCCATTTCGTTCTTTTTTCTTCGTCGTCGTAAAAGACGGAAGGGGGAGGGGAGGGCATGCGCGAGAGAGGGATGAGTGGAGATTCCCCAGCAAACTTTTAATGGGTTTCACGTAGCATTTTTATACTTTGGTCATTTTTCAGACGCGAGAGTGTATTTACATTTGGTGCATTAGACGTTGCGAATGTATGTGCTTGAATTTTAAAAGTTTTCAAGCTCTTTTGCATATAGATTATACTATTTAATTTCCACATTAAAATTAACGTATACATATTGTTAAAGATTTTGAATCTTTTATGTACAATTTATTCTTCAGAATGTTTTACGATTTAGACGGCGTAGTGCATTTCAAATCCGCCCTAATGCAAAAAGTCCCCCACAAAATATGTGCATCAATGTAGCGATCCATACAGGATCCATATACCGATGACACATAAACGTCACCCTCAACTAATTTCCAACATGACTGTTTGAAACGCCACACGGTAATTCGAACGAAGTTCCACATAATAAATGAATCAAAAGCAAAGCACGGCGAGTGCGGACATATATGCGCGAGCGAGAGGGAAGACAGCGCGCGTGCACGTGTTGAATTATCGTCGAAATGAATTTTGCCGATTCGCAGTACTGATTACGAGAGCGACAAATCAAATCTATTTCTGTTCACGCGCGCACGCTGGGCCCCATAGCTCGCGCCGACAACGAGATCGTTCTTGTGCACGTATACACAAACAGACGCGCACACACACACATATATACGGGCCCCGGGCTCGCGATTCCGTTAATCAAGCGCAACGAATCTCGAGCGAGCGCGCAGACAACGAACGCCAACGAGAGAAAAGAAGTGTTCTTGCCGGACCGGTCGGACGGGAATACGTCTGTCTTTCTCTTTCTCTCTCCCTCACTCGGGGCAAGCTGGAGCGACGCAGCTTTTCGCAATGCATATATGTATATAGCAATAATTTCATCGTTTGACTGCGTCCGTGCAGTGTGCTGAGAGTGCAGTGTGGACGTGTATATGTGTGCTGCCGCACGTGTGGCGCACACGCATGGATACGCGCCACGTTGCGATAATGGCCTGACTTTGACGTTATTAATTTCAATTATGCTGTCGGTTAAGAGATTTTTCTACCCCTTTGATTACGTTCTGCTGATACGTGGGATTGAGTTTTTAATTTTAACCCTGACTGTCGCGCGATGAAATTGTCTGTCGTTGCTAAGACAGTTTTTTTCTTTTTTAGAATGCTGAGATGGTATTTAGAGTAAGTGTGTAACTGTGGATAATATGCACAATAATAATTAGATAGCGCTGCAAAATCGTTGGAACCTTCTTCAGGGTATCGATTTCCAACAAAAATATGTGACAATCTGTCTTCTGTCTTAAAATGTCCTAATGGTTTTGATAAATTATCATTATTACATATTAAATTAAGAAATAATTCAGAATATTCGGAAAATGAATTTTTTCTGCCGATTATTTATGAATCGAGTTTATCATCGCTTTAGAAGATTAATTTTTAACACGTCTTAAGTTCGGTCTTTTAAAATATATATCAACAGTTCACATGTAAAGTTTTCTCAACAAGTATTGTTACTCACTGTGTGATAAGAACTTCTAAATTAAAGATTATTATGCATCATATATTATGCATGAATTATACTTTCATTTCGTAAGGTAATTTTTAACTAATCTTGTTTTTTGACAGGGTACGGTGAAACTTTATATTGAAAACAAACGTCAGAATTTTTATTTGAAAAGAAATTTGTGTATGAGCTTTTTAAGGTTACAACTTTTAAGTACAGTTTTTAAAATTATAAAAGTCAACTTTTCACTATACATTTATGTCTGTTTGCATACTTACGTACATATACTATTTTGATGACGTTAGGTACAATCGCACTAAAAGTAAAAAAATAGCACTTTATTCCATTCAAAAATAGAGAAAATTTGTAAGTTTTTAAAAATTTAAAAATTTATTTATCTTTCATGAAGCATATTTGCTCTGACGTTCAACCATGCACTTAATTACCACCCCGTACCACCCCGACAACATATTTGAGTGACCACATTAGTACAGAACATAATCACAGGTTTGTAAGTTTTCCCAAACGCGCTTGACTTCCAGGGGGCGTCCATAAAAGAGCAGCTCGCAGCGAACGCTCGATTTTTTACACACTCAACCACGAGAACTGCGGGCTCCGTGCGATTTTCGCTAGTGCAACCGTGACATGTGCGTGCATGTCTCGTCGCATGACGAATATACATGCGTACGTCGGCGAGCGCACCTGTCTGCAGCGCGCAAATCCCACCCGGCTATCAGCTCCACGAAATTATTGAAGATGGTTGATGCACTCAGGGGGTGTGCGCATATGCGCCAGACGCTCGCATGTGACGATCGATCCGTCGCCGGTATATATACGCGTACACATATATCGCTGCTCCGCTTATACTTACAGAGGAGGAAGTATATATGTACGCGTGTACAGGATGGAAAAGAAAGTACGTATGTGTGTGGGAGAGAGAGGAAGGGAAAAGAAAAGGGGGGATGGCGAAACGGTGGGCGATCGAGGGTGGAAGCCACCCCCCGAGTGGTTTGCGCGAGCGGGCGTGGGCGTAATTAAACCATTCGTTCGAGCGCCAAGTGGGAGGCATTAAAATTTTATCTTGACTCGCGCAGGGAGTAACGAGTACGGCAAGATGTGCGCTCGGCTTGCATCGTTACGTGTTGAGGAAAGAAGGAGTGAAAGAGAGAGAGAGATAAATAGGTGGACGTATATTGATTGAAATTCGATAGCCAAGAGAGATTATATCTTCGTTAAGGGGATGCCGAAGTAACGAAGTGCGATACGTAAACTTTAAGACATTGAAATCGCCTTCCGCTGAATTATAAAGTCTTATGAGTTTTCGAAGGAAAATTTGGCCTTTAAATTATTGATAATAAAAATTTGGTATACCTATCTTCTTATAAGAGAATAAAAATGGCACGCGCGCGTGCAGATAAGAACTCCTATGAGCGTAAAAATAATTATGTGTTTAAAGCGTACCTACTAAGAATGAACGGACTAATTTAAAATAAAGTTTATGACAAAATGCATTTGTGAGTCGCAACGATAAAAAGAACATACTATACTAATAATAATAATGTATGTAGTAAAAAAGATTAGGGCAAAAAGTGCGAAAAGTGGTGATAGGATGACACTGCAAAATGCGTTTTATAATTTAACGCTGTATTTAAAATTTCACTGAAGAGTCTATTTTAATGGATGATTGAACGGTTCGCACGAAGTCGCGTTCAGGGTTGATTTCCGATTTGCTTCACTTGCGGCTGAGCTTGTTCGTATCTTCTCTTGCATAATAACCGCACCGTGTTATAATCTTAATTAAGTGACTATGCAAAACAGTTGCGAGTTGTAGTTCTCCCTCCGTTATACGAGGTGTAGTCATTATAAACGATCATGGCAGAAGCTTATAGAGGCGTAGCTTTTAGCCAGAACTTTTTAGTTAGTCAAGAGTGATATTCTACTACGTAGTTTGCTGATGATGCATTAATATTTATTGATTTTAATTTGCATACAATCACTCAATCCAGCACGTAATGATAAATAATTAATTAATTGATCATTACAATCTACTTGTCTTAAATTTATCATTAAGCTCAACATTTGACTTTTGCATTAAATTTCGCATTTGGCCACTTATTTCGCGAAAATTTCAATGCACTTAAACTCACCGGAAGTATGTTTTTAACTTTAGAATTAAGGAAAATTGCGCACACTATGAAGAAAAGACTTTGCACTAATACATCTCTGTTTAATTTCTATGTGTGAGTATAGGTTGCGAGAGTTTTTTTATTTCTTAATACAATACCGACTACCATATCACTTATACTGCTATTTTAGTTTCACTTAAGGAAAAAAAGATATTTTATCAAGAAAGCAATGGTAGAGGACTCCTTCTTTTTTTCTGTCGGTTCTTTTTATCTACTTCATCCGAAATTAAGAAGCTAGTTTAAAAAAAATCACAAAATGCGTTTCTTAAAATCAAATTTGGAGTATGTGCAGATAAATTTATATTGCTAAAA
Organism: Torymus auratus; assembly: GCA_900474315.1. NCBI lineage: Eukaryota > Metazoa > Arthropoda > Insecta > Hymenoptera > Torymidae > Torymus > Torymus auratus. The sequence goes on from UXGD01000153.1 coordinate 40,168, forward strand.
TATCTTATACAAGATCTTATAGGTTTCCAATCGTAATTACGTCAACCATTTTTCCATATCCCATTATTAACAATCTCTAATAAAACAGTCTTCATTTACTCTGGAATCTACACTACAAAATTATTCAAAAATTTCCGTTACGTTGGATGAAATGAAATCGCTTGCGGTCGGCAAAAATATTTGAAAACAAATATGGACTTGTGTGCCAGCTACGAGGTAAAAAACAAACGGACGACATATCAAATTTCTGGAGCCGTTTCTGGTCATTTAAATACTTAATCGTATTATTATAATACGCTTCCACTTTTCCCTTATTCGAGTGTCGCTCGGTCGTGAGTATCCAGTCTAGCTCTCGTCGTCGTGTCATATGTGTGTACACTCCTCCATTCCTACTCTTCTTTTTACGTAATATTTCTCCTTTTTTCCTGACGACTCGATGAAAATCCGGCGTCGATTATGCTAATTAATCGGCTGCTAATCGGTCCACGGCGCGGCGCCCGCGCTCGGAACTCGTTTGGTGGGGATCGGGTTTATACTTCGCTCCACATTTTCAAGGCTATGTGTCGCGTTGCCGCCGCGGCTCTCTCGCTCTCCCTGGATATGTATACCGGACCCGTGAGCAAAGTGTGTTTTCTACGCGTCAATGCCAGAATTCAGCGGCGGATCAACCGGTTCCATCACGCTCTAACGTCAGGCTAATGTAGAAATATGTAATCAAAATAAATCTCGACGAAGCGCCACTTCCACGGAAATACAGGCTGATCGAAGATATCTTATAATGTGCCGGGGAATTATTCGAAAACTTTTTCTGCTAAATAATTATGGTAGTATAATTAATAACCGTGATATTAATTTATTGAATGTAGGTTTGGTTCAGGCTTAAGTTTAATATAACTTTTCCTCATAGTACTAGTTATACATATTCTTGTTCCAATCTGTTGAGGAAAAGATTTTTAGTGTAATTTGATCGGAACTATTTGAATCCGCTATTGTATAGATTAAGAACATTATAATATCCATTAAGACGATGTGACTTGATTCTTATCATACAATTACAATATTCAATGGGTGCATGTATAAAAAATAGTTTCATAAAAGTTTCCTTATACTACTCATGACACATTTATAAGGAGACGCAATTGTACATTGTCTGCATCTTCTATATACTTCTTTTTAACATTTGAAAAATTATATATAGAGACCAAAATTGATAAAGCTTTTGTGGATTTCCTCTTATATGTATATAATTCATTTGTCTAATTATAAATCCAGTTTTTTATATTCCGAGATCAATTCATTTTTTAGATAGCATAAAATATATTATACGAACATAAAATCACATTGCTTTATACGTTAGAGCTATAATTTCTTGAAATTGAAAACCACTCCCATGAAATTCTATTCCACGCGAATTCGTTAACAATGTATAAAATCTTCTTCACCGACGGCCTCCGATAACTTCAACGGCCGTAACTCGCGCGCACTATTCCCACAAATGAAGAAATATATCCGCGACGCGCAGGCCAAATAAATTTCTCGTTCCGTCCGACAAGATAAAGAAGGCGACTCGCTGCTGCTGCCTCTATATAGCTCCCTCCCTATAACCCAACCTAGTGTTCGCGCACGGGTGCGCGAGACCCAGAGGCGATAAAGATTCGGAAATTGACCGAGGATCGGCTCATAAATGCTCGCCGTGGCCCAAAACTGGTTGATCGGAATTCAGCAAGATGCAGGCAGGTATATAGACCTGCGGCACTCTTTTGCCCTGTCGCGCGCCGCGGCGATGACACCCGAAAACGCCTTTGATTCCCACCGACTCAGCGGCCGCCACCTCGTCGATGAATTCTCGAATATTTATTGGGCCGTGCGCGCGGGCCGCGGCAAGCTTTACGGATCGTTATCTCATTTATACGTATACTTTTGTATCTTTAGCTTCGTCGACTCCGCGCGCTTCTTCTTCTTTGGCGACGCGCGCTCGAGATGATGACTGTGCGTGTGACTGTGAGTATGATGGGGTCAGCCGTGCGGAAACGGCTAGAATGTAATTATTCAATCGGCGAACATTTCGAATTATTAAAAGTTTTAATTAAAAATTACTCGGAGCTATCTGCATGATTAAATTGAATCGGAAAATTCGTTAATTAACGGATCAGAGCTTTTCGATTTGCTGAATTCTAGATGCTGTTAATGTATAAATTATCTGTCTTTGCAATTCATTTCCAATTTAATTCAAATACTGTATAGATACCTCTCTTTCATTGAGATTTAATTACATTAAACCTTACGATATTATAGAGAAATCATTTATTTCTTTAATGCACGATAAAAGGAAAGCTCTGTATTTAAATATAAGCAATTATTTATCTCCTTATTTTGTCGGTCTGAAATTTTCTTAATTCTGCACCGTTTATGCAATAAAACTATACACCGAAAGCCTTTAAAAATAATTATATCTTAAATTTAGTCAGCAAACATCCAGTACTTTTATAATCTACTAATCAACGAAATTCCAATTGAAAGATATGACGCATCAGATGAATAAACCGTAGACAAAGTGATCCGGACAAAAGTCTAGTTCTCTGTCCTTCGTCCTCACTACACACACACAGGAGATGAGCGACGATCCAGGCGCGATTCGGCTGATGGGAAGCCGTGAAAGCGATTGAGTTTCAAAAGTGTATATCAGACGATGGCGCTCGGCGGCTTCACGCTCGGCTGGCTCTGCCGCTCGTGCCCGCGTGTATATATCCTATACCTGCACTGCAAGCCCGGGGAAAAAGAAGCAGAAAATTTAGCCCGAGATCTAATCAGGAGCGCGAGCGCGCCCGGGCTTTCCAAGGTGTTCCTGTTATTTGTTTTTTCATTTTTCTTTCCTCCGTCATCGCTAGATCTAGCTCGGTATATATCTGCAGCGCGCCGATAAATTTTATATATATAATACGCGACCTCTGAACGAAAGAGCCTCGTGAACGTGCGGGTATATACGTGTATATATAGATATATACAGCAGCTGTTTCGGTTGCTTTCTCGCGAGGAGATTCGAAAATTCGATTGTCAGGGATATTCGTGCAACAATGCCGAACAAATAGACATAATTCAACCGTACGAGTTCCGCTTTAGTTTTTCAATTATTGCGCTCGGATGATTTATGTGGTGTTGAAACAGACATGAAATAGTTTATGCTGTACTGTAAACAGACGTTTATTTCGCGTGTTTATATTATTTTTTATTTTTCAAAGAGGAAGCTTTAGTAGGGTAAAAAAATGTTGACACAAAAAGTGTTTGAAAACGTATGGTCTGAAGCATTTTGCATAAGAATCTGTCATTTATGAGAAATTTTTGTTTTGTGTCTGTATGTCTATATGTGCGTGTGTGCGAACGCTATGCGTTTGTATGTGTGTACGTGTGTGCATATAGCAGATATCTATCTCGAGAATGATTTGGATACAAAATTTATTGCTTTCTTATTTCTAATGATATTATTATAAAATCAAATATACATCAAATCATAACAAAAGAAGAGTACGGTTCACTCAGTTTCTACAATTCTGTCACTCTGTTAAATTTTCTTTTTGGCAACAATAATTAATTTAATGGAATAATAACTGTAAGATAAGGAAGTTGAGTACTAATAAATTGGCAGGGACTTCTTTAATATTTTCAAAAGGAAAATGATAATTATTTAAATTGCATTTTTAATTACCTTTTTGACATTGAAATTTTATTAATTTCAAGGCGAAACAAGGTTCCAATCTTTAATCTTAATTTTTTATTGAATAATTTTGTTTACATTGACGATGATAATGCAGTATATACATTGTCGGATTATAGCTTACACAAACTTGTATCCAAGCAATTAACTTTTTGCTTTATACCGTTCCACAATATTTTGATTTATTGCCTTTACGCATATACAGTTTTTATTGCACTTTTTCAGGTTTAATTATATTCAAAATTTATGTAGCATTGCAAGAAGGAAAATCGATGCAAGTTTTACGTTAAATCTTAATGTTTACATATGCGAGGACGGCTGTGCTATAAACCTTCGATCACGCTCCATTTGTTTAATCGTTAATTTTCATGCAGAACGGTAAAGTCGTGAAATATGATAAAATTATTTAAATCTAACGCTTAAATGACCAGGTACATTGGGACCACTTGTGATGCAATGTCACGTGCGATATAATAAAATATAATTCGAAAAAATACGTCAAGTACTTGAGAGATAACGTTAAAAAAATCTATGACATCTCAATGTGAGCATAAAGCATTATGAATGATTACTTAACAAGTAATTTATAAACTTTTAATTTTTGAAAACAATGTACACGCAAACCATGTTAGATTGATTGACACTTCTTATCGGCACATAATTAAATTTAATTTTTAATAACCGCTTCTGCTTGTACGAAACTTTACACGGAACTTGGTATAAACTTTGTGGATCACGTATTTTCGAACTACGTAATTTTACTTTTAAAAGTTTATACATCATATTTATCACTCGAAAACTTCAGTTTGCTTTCTTTTTAATTACTTATAAAGATATAATAAAAAAAATTACAGTAATTAAGTTAATTCCCTATATTTAATTTTATCCAATAGGTGATCTAATATGTTTGATTTAAAATTAAAATTCAAAAGGTTACGATATCCCTCACAAATATAGTTTTATCGCGCTTCGCCTTTCATCTTATAAATAGAAAAATTCACAGTACAACTTGTAATTTATATAAATTAAACTTCAAAATTCTGCCGACCTCAAATTCTAATCAATCCTGACGAAGTGAAATACGACCTTTAGGAAGTACTGAATGATTTACCACCTCAATTAAGGCTACTGCATACTTCCGACTACAGCGCACTATTGTTCCCCGCGCAAATTTAATTCGAAGCCTAACGACGATCGCACTCACATATACGAGACATCGACTTACCCATCGCGTCCAGCCGCACACCAATACAGACACACACATATGCGAAATCATCTATCTACCCGCCAAATCCTACGTTACACACACACATATACACACGTGCGCGTGTGCTTTGCGCTCGCTTGCGGGCGATAAATAAATAAGTAAATAGGCATCCCCGGGGGCTTCGGTCACGAAACGCACGCGGCGGCGGCGGCGACAACGCCGATGACGAGTATATAAAGAGCCCCGCGATTCACGTGCGCTGACCGCGTACACCGTCCTCGTGATTAATCAACGAGCCTGCTCGTGGTGCGCACACAAACGCGCATGCCCGCACATACACGAAGACTACTCGCGCGCGCCCACATATACACGCACGAATGGAATAATAATGGCAACGCTCGAGAGAGAGAGAAAGAGCTGCAAGCTCGAACGCGAGAATCTTGCATGCTGCTGCTGCTGCTGACCTCGGTAAATTAATTAAAAATCATATATATTTGTGCCGGGCCGCACGCCCGTCGTCGCCAGACGAAAGAGGGAGATAGCATGAGAGAGAAAGAGGGAATAGATTAAGTCTTCGATCCGCGTCGCTCGCTATACTCCGGCGTTTTTATGGAGATTCGTCGCGGCTATGACTTACAGTATACACGAACGCGTGCGCGCGTGCAATGCTAATGCTCTGCCTCGGCCATTATTATATTTCGTGACTCGATGATCATTATGCCGGAGTCGCTCTGTCGACGTATGCAGATCGCGCGGGTGAGAAACACACGTGCGCGTTATATTATATGCGTCGTCGACGACGACTAGCTCTTCCTCGTCTCTCTTGCGAGCGCGATTTAAGAGAGATACGCGAGAGAAATAACGCGTGCGCGAGCATTAATGTCGCCGAGTGCACGCTGCGGAATGATAAATTTCTGCGCATCGAATTGCGGGAATGGCGCGTTGAGCGAGGACGGGTGAGTTTGTTGTTGCTGGAGTGAGGATTCGGGAATAATTTCGGAATTATTTTGGGGTCTCCGGTAGCTTGCGCATACGGTTGTAAGTACATGAAATTTTTAGGGATTTTCGTTGAAATAGATTATCGGAACAATTTTTTATACTGCCTAATGAGATTGATATGCGCGAAAGTATTTTTCACATTTTTTTTATTCATTCTTGAATAAATAATGAATTTGTTCTAAGTAGAATAGAAAGTGATAACTTGGGCAAACTTTGCATAACTATTGTGTTTCTAAAGTAATATTAACTCTTTTGTAACTACTATCAGATTTACTATTACTTTATTTATAATACTTCTGAAACAGTATTATTTAGACAAGTTACACGTATACCGTTAATTATAGCACGTAGCTATTAAATTATAAAAGAAATTCACAGAAACAACAGAATGCTCCACGTATTCAAATAACTTTGAAATGAAGTCAGAAAATGATAAACGTATTTTATTTTAAATGATTATGAGAATATGTTTCTGTACAGTCAACTATTTGGTTCTCTGACCTTTGATCTTATAGAATTTCGTACTAAATAACGCATATCATTAGACTAATTGCAGCATCAAACTTTCACGCAATCTATATAATGATAATTTATGAATTTACATCGAGGCCAAAGGTTACAAAACACAATTTTGATGAAATTATAAATTTCTCATGAAAATGAGATCTGGCGCCATTTTAATGTAATCGTTTTATGCGTATAATATAAACTAAATTTTCTTCACTAATTTCAAAAGGATGCTATTATTGCATTTAGTCGTCTCTTGCCGTTTTCCCATAAGATCAGAAAGCATCAAATGATTTTCCGAAAGATAAATGAATCTGAAAAATTATTTTCCAAGTGTAAAATGTATTGCAATTAAAGGAGTAATCTTACCTAATGTTATTACATTATTAATCTTGCAAATCTCACGTGCATTTAATTTCGTTTTATCTGTTGCACATTAATTACACAAATATGATAAATATTAAAAACTCATTCGCATAATTATCTCAAATTCATATCTAAATTAAATATCGCAATCTACTAATCTTGCTATTTGTGCTTCTTGAAAAAAAAATATATATATATATATATCTTTACGGGGGTTATATTTTCATCATCTTAAAGATGTCTACTCCTCTTAATTACTTAAAGCCCATCGTATAAAACTTGCGTTATGAATGATTCAAACTTGTTAAGATTTTCGTAAGATTTGTAATCCGTCTGCTTGCACTAGCACGCAGTGAAAGAGATAACACTCGTCAGATAGAAAAATCATTAAATTGGTAATTTATATAGCTTATATCGTAATTCGTAGTAATATAATTTGTAATTACTCGACTACCGTTTAGTCATAAACGCGTGTACGCTGCATTTGCTTTTCAAAGTGTTCCGCGACTCTCGCGAACCTACTGATGAGACGTGATATAATAATTGAAGTATCGCATCAGCCGCTGCTCTTTCTCCCATTTTTCTTTCTAGCTCGCATTATGAAGATACGAAGCTTTCACCGTTTGTCACGCTTTGTACATATCTAACGATACCTTCATTAAGTTCAATAGGAGGCGCGCTAGCTCAGTCGCGTCGCGCGCGCCGGCATAATTCGCAGACGCGCGTGTGTATGTTATATACGCAACATGATCGCCCGCGTTGTACGCGGCAGTAAATATGCGTATCGCAAACATCCGTTTTGATGCGTATATGCGCGTGAAGTCGTAATTGGGATTGCACACACAGTGCGCGTGTATACGCACGTACGCGAGCACCTATATATATGTGTGCACGTGTGTGCATGATATAGCTGGAGTGAAAAAGAGAGAGAGATGTTACGTTTCCTGAATACTTGAATTTCCACTGCATGTTAATTGTATAAATAAATAAACTCGCACGCTACGAGCTTATCAAATCGTTGTTTATATGTTTATCATGATATTTTGTGCAAGCGAGTACGCGCAGACACGTATCGTTCCCTGTGAAGTGAACGCATCACAGCTTGTAATATTTAATTGCGCTGATTTCATTTTTCATCGTGTTGTTTTCCAGTTTATATATTTTCGATTTTATTATAGAAATGTATTAAAATATCGTTTCACTGTTACGTTGCAACCTGAGTATTTTTCTTGCTCAATTAGACTGCACTAAATCATCATGAATATTACTTAATATACGCACATAGGTCCACAACTAATTTAGGTATAATAGTTATATAGAACCAGTACTTATAAATGAGAAAGTTAATTATTCAGGCTGCATGAAAATAATAACCTCCGATGGATTTAACTAAATAATACGATGGTAATACACGGGAGATTCGCCCAATGGGATACTCCTTTTTGAAAATGCGATTCACCCCTAGTGTTGGAATGAATTTTCAAACTTTAAAACTCAGTGAAAATTACGTGTTAAATATTATAATGTTATTTCCATTTTAACCAAAAGTTATTTTTATTTATTTTATAATTCAGCTTCTCCCCAAATCAATTGACTTATCTGATGCACATACGGCACAATATAGCATACAATATTTATAAAATTATCAATTTAGAAAACGAACGTACAACGATGATTTATGATTTTACTATATCACAGTTCTCTCTTTCTCACACTCGTTCTCAATGACACTGGCGACAATCCAGAGATTGCGGCGCCTCGGAGTTATATAATCCAACCCTGACACGTCTTATACATGAATGGTAAAACTCCGGCACCCCATTACCACCAGTCCCTCGCCCTTAATTCAAAATTTTCGCGGAAACGCTATAACTGCACCCGCAAGTAGACCGTTTACAAGCATCGCGCGCACTCGTATAACAGACAGCCCGGCCGACATCACAGTTCTTTATTCCTGTCTCTCATGCTCCCCATATCATTGTACGTGATATCCCACTATGGCGCACTTAGCTTCTCCGCTTGTGCACGTGGATATACGTATACGTGTGCACCGCACATATATAGCTATACGCGCAGATATGGATATACTTGTATGCATATGCGGAACTCGCGCACTCTCGCAGCGTTAATTGAGAGAAGTGAAATGTGCTCGGGCGATCTTTTCATATATAATACGCGCGCCGGCGCGCGTGAAGCACGAATAGGTGGTACGTGCGCAGTGCACGTGGCTGTTAAACCCAAGATGTGTATGTGTATGTCTCGAGTACTACATGTGCCTCGTGTAAGAGAGGAACCCTTTTGCTCGATTTGCACGGTGGTGCGCCAAGCTGATTATGCAACGCGAGAGGATGTGAGCCACAGAAGCTCAAAGGTGGTTCTTTTTTCTTTTCGAGATTTGCTTTGGCTTATTCTGCAGGGCGCAGTAATTAAGTTTGATGAATTTCTCTCGTTGATTTATTATCTTTAAAGTACATTGACCGAACGTGCTGTGAATCTTAGCCGATTATGACGATATAATGCAGAAAGTGACACATGATAATGCAAAGCTTATGCTATTACATTAAATCGTTAATGTTTTATTTTTTTATGACATCAGCATTACGTCCTTGCAGCCGTATATTTATTTAATTCAAAGCTTACGCCTTATGTATAATAAATAATACATAACAGCAAAGCCTCAGTGGAATGAATATATACGGTGGGTGTATATAAGCTGAAGAACATGCAACTCGCTAATCTCGCGCGAGCGCATACTTTCGTTATAAATAAATAATTAAAGTATATGCATATATGAAGAAAAAAAGACAGTCAGAAAAGGAGGCCACAGTATAAAGTGAGCCGCGTGCGCTCGTGAGTGCATCATGCACGATTGCCCGTGCACTTGAGCTTTTTATGCATGGTCGGTGCGCATCATTGCGACATCTTCTTCGTCTTCGGCGCTACGGGGGCATTGTGTTGCGGAAACTTGAGATGAATTGACATGTGGCACTCGGAGAATCGCCTCCGCGTGCGCTGACCAGGCCGGGGAGTAAGGTGTCTCGTATCGCTGAAAAATCCCAAGGCGTCGTTCTCACTCTGCGGCTCCCAGATTTATCTCTGCGAACGCAAACATTTTTTTCTTGTTTATGATACGAACTTTTGTTGGCATGTGTACGTCTATGTTTGTACATTCGTTAGTGTCGTATTTTAATTTTCTTGTACAAGTGGTAGATGGTCGATGTAGTTGAATGTATATTTTAAAAATATATGTATACATAGAGTAAAGGGTTACAAAATGGTACACTGAATTTTAAATGGCTTTAAAAATTGAACAAATTATTATTTTAAGGTTTCGGAGTGATCGATTTCTATAGAGAAATGTGGTAAAAATAATATGGTGGTAAGTTTTTCTACAATAATAAATATCATATAATAAATACGAATATTTTTCAATCAAAATAAATGTATAAAAAATACTATGTACTAACACTATAAGAACTTTAAAACTGTGTTAAACAAATAAATAATCTAATCTGCTGATAAAAGAATATAACATTCAATGACTATCATATATATAATAGTATAAATTTTTTTTCACTTGAAATAGATAATATACAGTCAAATGAATCTGTTATAATTTCATCAATGATCATTTCAATTACATTTATTTTATAGTATGTAAACGAAAAGACCATAATTTCAAGAAAATGTTTATTATTACATGTGAAAGTAAATGCACATTCAACCTTTAGAAAGTTACAAAATTATACATATTTAATCAAAGAAAATAGAAGTAAGTAAAAAACGATTGATGGACGATATACGCCGTATACGAAAAGAAACGGATATAAGAACCATTCCTGTACAATTTTCTAAACATTTACCTCTGACATGAGCCCGCACTAAAAATAAAAGCTGCACACGCGGATTTGCAACATTCTGGCACATCCTAGTCGGGGCTCTACAACGTAAAATTAAATTTCGCCGTAAAAACGCTATGCGCGAGCTGACTCTCTCTTCCCTCTAAACAGCGACGATATGCCATCTCAGCCGAGCCAAAATCACACCGCTAGCGCATATTATCCGGAACAGCAGAAGCACTCGGGCAACCTGCTAATTGCGGATTTCAGATTACACTCCACCTTGCAGTATGCAGTTACGCTTATACGCATACCCACACACACTTACATACGGTAGTCGCAGTACGCAGAGACGGTGAGACGCGATCGTCGAACGTAGACTACTAGAGAAAGCTCGCAGGAGGCGCGCATTATAGTTATAGTTTCAAAAGTGGCCAGCCAGCCAGCCATCGAGGAGAGAGCCCAGCCGCAGCGATGCGCATGTATGTGTTTACATAAGCCGGCGTAATGGTTTCATTACGTACGTGTGATAAGGCTGCATTAGCTCTCCTCGTTCCCCTATGGAAATGCGCTCGGCGCTTTTCTCAGGGAAGTGCATCGCGCGCTTGCGATGCGCGCGCCTGTCTAACCGCGAATGAGTAAGTGTATATACGCATTAAGTGCAGCACACGTGTGTGCTATGGAGTGCGCGCGCGCGGCGCTGTGTGTGCATAGGGAGAAGGTGTATGTATGTGTGTGCACTGGCTGCAGCACGCCGAGTTTTTCCGCGCGCCGCCCAGACACGTGCTTATTTAGTAATTGTATAGGCGAGACGCGAGAGCACGCGGTCGCCTTTGCTCTCTGCCACCGCATATATATAGGTATATATACCTATAAGGTGCATCTCTTTCTCTCTCGCGTCCTGTGCGTCCGCGCGCGCGTTTTTGTTTGTGTGTATATACTGATGCACGTATACGTGCAAGAAAGTGTCTGTGATGGCTCGGTCAAGTTTTTCACCTAATTATCGGGGCGGGGAGAAAGAGGCGCGACGATGAGGCGCACTGCACTGTGGCTCTTCGTATATAGAAATTGACGATTAAATAATAATCATTTGGAATTCGTTCGGTCTAATGAGAAAGTGACGGGTATACATGCATATGTAATTAGGATGCGTTTTACATTTTTTTGTTATTATTTACAAAACGCTTGAAAGAAAGCTGTTAGTTTCAATGTATGCGTTTTTTCGTGTTATTAATTGATAGCTATAGAGTGACTCTAACGATCGAGTATGGCGACTTACCGTACTGTTTAATTATTTATCCTATCGCGCATAGATGAATTTTTAAGCTCAAAGCAGTTTAATTATAATTATACACAATGTTAGATGATAATTAATATTTATATAAATGGTGTGGAAGGATACTACTAATCCTTGAAACTTGTTTGATTATAAATAAATAATGTAGAATATAGTCAGAAAAAATTATGTAGAATATAAGTTTTAACAATATAATGAGACTATACGTTGAAATTAATTTATTCTCTCTTTATTTTATAATTTACTATTTAAAAAAAATGAAATGTTTCGAGTGTCGAAAGTTTATTAAACATTTTATCACCATGACTACGCAGTTGTACGCTTTGCTCTTCATCTTCTTTTTTAGATTAAAACCCTTCCACACGATGAAAATTAAAATTGAGCAAACAGTATTACACCCGTGGAGCTTCTGCTCGCTCCTCTTTCGTTATCTTCTCATTCTTTCTCCCCCCGTCAATTTCTACGCGCTTTTTTCTCCCTTTGCACCACCGGCGCGCTTTCTCTCTCTCGCTCTCGTTCCTGCATCTACCTCGCATTAACGTCTCGCAGCCGGGCGCAGAAAATGCAGAGGCGTCGTCGCTTATAAAAGAGCTGCAGCAGCGCAGCAGCTTGAAGGGAAATCACATTAAAAGCGCGCGTCTACACGAGCGAGTATATGTACGTGAGTCTTCGGGGCCTCTAAAGTAGCGATGCGTGTAGCCGCTGATTACCCGGGGTAAAAAAGCCCATTCGAATTACGAGGGTTTCACCTAATGAGGTTAATTTCACGCGCGCGCAGACTCTCCGCGTTGTGTATTACGCGAATATTTAATGCATTATTTGACAAGCTAATAGTTAATGGGATTACGGTAAATGCCCGTAATATGTGTATATGTGTATATAGGGAAACGGAAAAATGTGATCCCGGTGTGGAGGAGGATTTTTGCGGGGATGACATATCTCGAGCGTGTGATACGACCGGCTGCTCGTTTATTTGAGAGTGCTGAAACAGTTGTAAATAATATCCTACTTATATGCGTTGCATTGAGAATTCGTGATTTATATTTATTGGGTTAATAAAATATTCGGTTATGCGCTTGCGGTTTGGTCGAGAAAAAGTTTTACACTTTCGATTCGTTGTAAAAAAAAACGAGTTTACCGTACCGTTATATACTCGGTTAAAGACATATTCAATCGAGGACGTAAATTTCTAAAGATAACTTGAAAACATCTTCTTGGCCTTTTTTTGAAAATCTTTCATGAGCCTGCGATGCTTCGACCCAAATCATCCCGTAAACAACTATAAAGTTTTTGCAAAAGTGTTCCATATTTACCATCCTTCAAAAATAATTGAGGCTGCGCGATTTACCGAGCGCGTCATCGATGAAACACGCGTAATTTAAAAAGAAAAACTACTCGTAATTCAGCTTTTCAGCGTGAGAAACTCTTTAATACAAAAAAACTGCGCGGGTGTTTATAAAAAAAACACCTAATTTAAGAGGCTACGACGTTCACTTGTAGTTCGCTAACGTTATATACCCGAGCCAGAATGAGAGAAAAAACATGATGCATATATTCATAAAAATACCGCACAGCGATTCTTTCTCTCTCTTTCTCTCTCGCATATAATATACCATTTCTTTGGGGCGTAGTCGTTAATAAGAACGAAGTTAATTCCAGGTCCCGCTCATCTCGCACCTTTTCGCAAACTATACCTGCGCGAGCCGCGATAAAGCCTTTCTTCTACCGAGGTGCTAAATGCGCCCTCGCGCGCGCGCACCAAAGAAAACGGATTACATGTATATACAGATATATCGCAGTTCGCGCGAGCGCTATGCACATACGCGTCATTAAAGAAAATGCAGGTGGTGCGCGAGCAGCGAATTATTATGTGGAGAGAAAGAGAGCCGCGCTCGTGATGAGAACCGGCTGTGAAAACGTTCGGCTGGAAAGTAACGCGAGCGCGCGAGTGCGTATATAATTATTATAACTATTAGTATCCAATGATGTTGCTCGCTCGCTCGCTCTTGCTCGGGCAAGAAACGAGCGCGAGATGAGGGCGAACAAAAAAATTGGATTAACTCGCGCGAGGAGGAAAAAAGGTGCGGAGAGTATAATATATATATACACGCTTCTCGCCCGTGGGTCACGTATTCCATAGTGTGTAGGAGAGCCACAGCCATGTGCATTGCGCAAATGGCGCAAACCGCGCGCGCACGTTGGATTGTTTTGCCGTTTGCCGCGCGCCGACTCGCGGTGATTAGCGATAATCGCCCTGCGCTCGCTCGCGGCTCTCTCGTGAATATTTATAACGCCCGCTAAAAGCGGCGCGCGGACGCGAAGAAAGTTTTAGCTTTCGTGTTTAAACCTATATATATATATGTATAGAGGAGAGCTCAATGAGAATAAGAACGAGCAAAATGGTCGAGCCGAGCGATTAAGTAATTGTTTTATGTGCACTCGATCTTCTTAAATCGAAGCCGCGCTGCAACGCTCGGGGTGGAGAGGAAAATCTCTCTCTCTCTCTCTCTCTGTGTGTGTATAGACGTCGTGACCATTACACAGGTTTACGGCTGGGAATATTTATATGGGATTGTTCAATTCAATCGGCGATTAAAGTCGCGGTGACGTTATAGCGTGCGCGCGGTCGGAAAAAAGAGATCGCATTATATACGGAAAATCGCGAGTCGATTCGAGCAATTAGAAAATTATTTCTTTAATTCTCTGCGCGCGCCTCGTAAAAAGCTAGATTATTCAAATTACGCGGAAAGTTTCGACACGAGTTTCTTTTTAACGTTTAGAGACCTTTATCGTGCGCGCGATTTATTTTCTCCGTAATCGCGCGCGCTGGATTATTGCACGCCTCCATTATTGCAAATTATAAAACGATTAGCAGTTACTTTTCCAGCGTCTATATACTAAGTATTTAAATGTCTTATATTGAACCTATAGTGGCGTATTGTACACGGTTCGCGTGAAATGGGGTCAAGCAAAAACTGTCGAATTTTAAAAAATTATGTCTCGGATAACAGTATTTCCCAAATATAATTGTTGACTTGAAAAAAATGAAGCAGCTTCGTTAAGTGAACAGCTGGAGCGGAAATGGGTCAACAATAACCTTGTGTAATTTTTAAAATTCGTGCTGTTTTTATCGTACCATTGTTAAAATGTTATTTAGAAGAGGAGCTATATATGCATGCATTGGCGTGTGTGTTAATGGAACCGAGGTATATTTTATGGTATGAAAAAAAAAATATCCCGTTATAACACTCCAGTCGCCCGAGCATACACAGCAATAAGCTGACTAATTCGGCGACGAGGAAAATTTTTTTTTCCGAACTGCGTCGATTTCGTAATATTTTGAATTTCGCATAATAGTAGTCATACATTTCCCAAAGTCGCTAAAAATTTCCAGGTCCGAAATTTATTGGTATTTTTATTGAAACCGGTCGGCAAAAGTATATAAATTTTTACATAACTGTTTTCGAACTTGTGCAGTTCGGAAAAGTAATTATTCACGAGCTCCCAATTCGACAACCAATATATGGAACAATAGCATTTATCGCCTCTACCTCTGTTTCTCGACCAAACACAGCACATCCTTGCAAAAAAATCCATTAAAAATGCAATTAGCCCAACCCTTTCGACAGCCGTATTAGCCGTCATCAAAAAGCCGTTCCCTCGCGTGCGCACGCGCGCTTGACACAATCGACACGCAAAAGCCGTGGCACATTTACGTTTACGATCAAGCGCTAAGCGCGTGGGCGTCGGCGGCGCGGAGAGGATCTCCGAACTTCTTCGAGCTACTCGAGCCCCGGCGCGCCGCGCGAGATATAAAGGATCCGGTTGTCGACCTCGTCTCGCGCCCGGCGATGACCTCGCGGCGTCGGCGGCCCGCCCCGTAGGTGCGTAATGTGTACCTCGCGGGGCCGCGTATATGTAGGTACCGTCATGCGCGCGCGAGAAGCATTTCTTATATTATGCATACATTTATATATAAGTGTGCGCGTGTTTCTGTGTGGATAGACGCGCCGCATGGGCTATAGTTTTGCATCGATAATAAGCGAGGGTGACTTGCGACGACCCGCGAAAAAGTCGATACACCGACGTATGTGTCTTACTGATGTGGTGTAGGGAGAGACTTTTGGAATTCGGTGAACAATTTTTATGTTAGTTTAAATATGTCGCATTGTAAGTCTTGTAATTTTTGAACGATTTAATAAGTAATACAACTTAATTTTAAAATGCCTTTTTTAGTTAGCGTAATATTTTTTATTAGCGAATATATATGGAAGAGGGCTGGATGAGATGTAATAATTTAAGGCTACTTGAAATCTTTTTAAAGAAATCGTGAAAACGATAAATTTAAATAATTCATTTATATAAATTAATTCATGTTATAACGTTTATTAAAAAAATGTGATAAAATATAATGTTATCATAAGTTTTTACATCTACAAGTAAACATTATATTTTACTTGCTCTATCAGCAAAATTATTCACAAAGTTCTTCATTTTTATGTATATAGGTAAAAGGACGGAGTTCAAAGACCGAATGCAAAGTTCTTTCGCTAAAACGAAATCTTCTCTGCCTCTCTCCCCTCTCCACTCTTTCTGCATGCTAACGGACCGATCGATCAGCAGTGTCTGGACGATAAGAAAGGCAAACACTCGCTATAAGCCTCTC
Source organism: Torymus auratus (assembly GCA_900474315.1). Taxonomy (NCBI): domain Eukaryota; kingdom Metazoa; phylum Arthropoda; class Insecta; order Hymenoptera; family Torymidae; genus Torymus; species Torymus auratus. Next base: position 56,761 of record UXGD01000153.1, read on the forward strand.
TCGGCTCGTCTCCTCTCTCCCTCTTCCTATTTTCGCTTATGCGAGTCCGCGCGTCTCTGCTCATCGTACTTAATGGCGCGACGAATGATGCTAGCTTTATTAATGCGGGCACGAAAGTGAGATTGAATTAAAAGCTCAGACCGTGTGGATATAACCGATGGGCGTTCGATCGTCTCGTAGCTTGGCCGGCGCGGTTTTAAAAATATCTCAACAAACGAATTATCCTCCTTATATTATTCAGCCTGAAATATATGATGTACCGGTAAGGCGGCAATCATGTATTCTCGGAGTGTAATTTTTCGAATTTACGAGCACGAGCAGTCAGTTATTTCAGTGGCGTGTATTTTTCGGCCCGATGTCTTTACCAGGTAATAAAATAAATACCGAACGACCTTCTGATAAATAAATTGCGTATATTTGCGATCATTGACACAATTGATACGACGTCTATAGGGTTTATTTTAGATTTCTTGATCACACATCGCGTGGTCATATGTACATGACGCAACATTGATATCGATTTTTCGACATTGTTTAATGATTTATTGTAAATGTTGGCTTTTCTGGACTCGATGTTGGTTTTGAATAAATATTTCTATTCAAAACAGCGGTTACGGTATAATATTGACTTTTCATTATTTTATTCGTCGAATAAGCCCAGTACCCATCGTATTATTCAACCTCTGTATATATTTTCACGTTTCTGGAGAAAAAACAATTCCCTCAGAAACACATCGATATCATATTATAGGTATTATTAAAACTTTACACAATACAATCATTTCCGCTGTATATTGTACCACGGCGTTCCATCAAAGTACCGTCTATCGCCCGAAACCAGTAAATTTTTATATAGACCGCCGCGGCTTCGCGCCCACGCCTCTCTACACATATCCCCAATAATAAATCCTTTTCCGAACGACAGACGTACATATCTCTCCCTCTCGCAGCTTATATTTGATTTTCCCATAGCGAAACTCCCGTTTATACAAGACTCTCTTTCTCCGACTGGTAATTTCGCAAGCCTGTATGGCTGTCGTAGTAGTACACACAGTCTCGCGTGCGCGCGCGACACAATACCCGGCCCTCACAATCCGCGAAAGAGAGGCAGACAGAGAAAGAGAGGCCGCGACTGATGGCCGCATAACGAAAGTAAATACGCGGCGGAAATAAAAAAAAACGAAGAGGACGAAGAATCCGGGTTAGCTCGCGCGCTTGAAATCGGATCGCTGATCTTGCATTATAAAGGGCGAAGGGAGAGCGAGCCCCGGCTCGCGCACGTATATATAACGTGTATAAGAAAGCGCGGAGTGGAAGAAAAGTAAAAAGGCGCGCACGGGGAGGGAGAGAGAGAGAGAAAGAGATAGAATCTCGAAGCGCCAGGAATCCGCCCACTGTGCGCGCGCGGATAAACTCGGTGCGCGAGCGCGCGATTATCCGCGGCGATAACGACTCGCGCGCTATATAGTGGCTCTCTCGCGGTCGTCCTCGAAAACCTCAGAAAGTCTCTTTACCACCGCTAAATTGGAAGTTATCACGCTGCTTTACAAGCGCTTCTTCTTATTTCCGCGAGCGAGCGAGCAGAGGAATAACAGGTTTAGCCTCCTCCTCCTCCTCCTTCCTCTCGGTGCGTGTATTTATAATACGCGCGATTATCAATGCGACTTTCCGTACTTACACGACGCTTAAGATTCTTGCGGCGTTCGCCGGCGCGGTGATCCTTTTTGCGCGTATAATACGTGCGTATATATAAGTCTATATGTAAGTGTGTGTAGAGCAGCTCTCTCTCTCTCTCGCGTGCAGCATCGGCTCCCGCGTATCGCGTCTTCGTTTTTCCGCTATGTATATACGCGCCAGCCAGCACGTTCTCTTTTTTCCGCGCTCGCTCGAAATTACAGTATTACAGGTTTTTTGTCGTGTAATCGTTTATTGATAAAGACCGAACGCCCGTGAGTCTAGGCGTGGAACGCTGGGTGTATAATATAGGTGGCCAAGTCATTATAGGCGACTCGTTTTCATGCGTAATGCGCCTGGGAACGAGGGATTAATAATTAGACGCGTTTAATTTTCTAGCATTGGAAGCGCGCGAGATGAGAGACTTAGTTGGTCGGTTGTGCTAAATTGTTTTGTGGACTGGCAATTTTGTGGTGTAAATTATAGATGATTACATATATTTGCGGAGATTATTTTATGTTACACATTATTTTTCAGCTCATTATGAGAAGAGGGGAATATTGAGATGATTTTGACTTTAATCTTGAGAACTTGGTGAAAAGAAATTCGATGTAGAAATCTGTATCATCTCTAATATCTTCAAAGTTTCAGAGCTGTATCCGATTTTTAATACCTTATATTAATCAGTCTAGCAATACTGATATTTTTATACACAGTAAACAGTGCTCGAAAATTCTCTTGACCGTATCACAACATCCAGTGCACGCACGAAACAAAAGATTTGGTTTTTTTCGGCATTAGCATGTACATTAAACTCTTTACTACCTATTTACGTTGCAAATATAATTATAACTCAAATCTGATCATAATCACGCGTGACTCATAAAACTGGTTTTTAATTCGTTAATAAGTATGAGCCGAGTTCTGGCAAGTAATTATTATAATGAATTTAGTCCAGGAGGTACATATATGCAAATGGAGTATATATTCGTCGGGAGATTCATAGAAGACGGGAAGCACGCTCGCGCACTGACTTAATTTCCGAAAAAATGCACTTTTACGTACATGCTTTGTTTCCCATTTCTCGGAAGCACGAAATTACACGGCGAACGAGCTCAAAGTGTTTTTTCCATATACCCGTGGCACGTGCGGCGCCAACGGTCCGCCATCACCGCCTCCTACAATCTCGCTTCTCTCTCTCTCTGATCTACCGCGAAAAAGGCTAATGAATACATAATGAACTGTCCTTTCCCATTTTCGTTTCGCCGAAAAGGATTCGCCGAGTTTCGTATCTCTAGTTTATTGGCCGGAACGACTCTGACGCATTTCTCGCGCGCTCGCTCTTTTTCGGCGAGCTATATGCGCGCGAGCCATCCGTCGACGTCCACTATATATACATATGTTGCTGCGCTTGCGCACGCGGCCTGTGGGGCACTAAATTTCAGCAGTAAAACGTTGACCTTCAGTGAACGCTGCACAGCCTTCGTAAAGTTTAATTAGTCTGCTTTGCCTGAATCACTCTGTGTATGTGTAGGGGTATGTGTGTTCGAGTGTATGTTGCACTAAACAATCTGCGCCGTATAATTATGCCGTCGCGGCCCGTTTATGGCATGCGAAACTTCCATAATTCATAAATTTTCACAAGCAGCTCGTTCGAAAGAAACGCATATATATACTCGCCCATTTGCATACGTGTTGTTTTGGGCATTGTATAAACATTGCTTGCTTTGAAAAAAAAAAATGGAAACAAAAATGGAAATTCCTAAGTGTTTACAATGAGCCGTACTTTTTATCTCGTGAAATTATCATTTTTTAGGATGGGCTGGTTCCGTATGCTCTCTTGTAGTCTCTGAAGACATATACATACATATTTACCATGTTAAAAAAACTATTGAACCATTTTTTAAAATCTAAAAAACTAAAGTCCTATACATATTAATTAAAACACAGAAGAATCTTTCTATACACATAGGCTTTTATTGTTTCGCATGTCTATAACAAGACCACTATACCGAACATGTAATTCACGAATATAACTATAATACAAAACTGACACTACATCCTATTCTTTTCAGAAACGAGCAAAAACCCTAACGACACCATGAGGCATCCCAACGAAATAAAATTCTGCGGTGAGCAGCAGCAACAGCAGGAGGAGGAATGAAGGAGAGAGCCGAGTATGTACACGGAAAAAGTCAAAGCGCCGAGGTGTTGATGAATGTACGCAGCAGCGCGACCACATACTTCTCTCCTCCCGGCGCAGAACGCTGAGTATATAATATATACGAACGAGGAAGCCGGGAATCCGCGAACCACCATCTAATGACGATATCTTTCGAGCGGGCGTATATAGCATTAGAGTAGGCCTATAGGCTCTGCGCAGCCTCGCGTATATATATCTACACACATATAGAAGTCACTGCAGCGTATAGGTACAGCGCTTTTCGTTGTAACTTGGGAACGTGACCCGAGCACGGGTCCAGGAGATAAGTCGGACGGTAATGGCTTTCAGTCGTGACATTTGCGCCGTGTTTGGCCTCTCCTCTCTCTCTCTCTCCTCTCTATACTGTAGGATGGAAGGCTCGCCTCGCGACGCGTGTGTTGCTGCTGCCGCTACGGCTACCGACGTTTACGGAACTATTTCGAAAGAGTGTGTGTGTGTGTGTGTCTCGTTCTCCACTCTCGGTGTATGTATACCAACGTTACGATATATACAGGCGAGTAGTGCGGAGGGGAAAAAAAATGTTTCAGCGAGAATAATTGACGTTCCTTACGTACGTGACGGCTACCGTTTTGTAAGTGAGCTTTCTATCGGCGCTGCACTATCGGCTCCTATTTCCCTCGGCGACGTGCGCGCATGCGGATTATGTGTACAGCACACGCGCGCAGTTTCGCTCTGCAATGTTTTGCCTTTTCTTTTTGGCAACCTCGTATATATACAGTGTCTAATGCTATATGGTCGCCACGAGCGGGGAAGGAAGGAGGGGGAAAAATGCTAAATGCAGAGATATGTGTAGCGCGTGGTTTTTAGATCACGCCGGGAGTTATTGCAAAACGGATTGCGAGATACACGCGGCCCGGCGCTGCCCGATTTTATCAAGCCTTTATGGTCCAATAAGGATACAGTTTGCTTTCGTAAAAATGTCGTTTTTAGGAAAGCGGTGTATAGATGGGCAGCTGATACGCGGGGGGGAGTCGCAGTGTGTGTGTGTGTTATCGCGAAATTCGACCCTGAGCCTTTTGGCGTGTGACGAGTGGCCTGTTACTAATTTACCGTCCGATTTTTGATATCGCCGATTTTTCGGCCGGCTATCGACTAAATCAAGCTTATAATGTTACGTAAGTTGTGTAATCTGATGCCGTAATACGTGATTAGTAACTTGAGGCACGGGTAAATTTCTTTTTGACGCTTGTTTTAGTTTGTTAACGTGAAAGCGTACATTTATTATTAAAATTAAATAATATAACTGTGAGTACTGCTGAGGTTCAAATAAATTTCTAAACTGACGCCGCATTCATAACTATATTTGTTCTACGCGATAAAGTTAACGACGCTAAATTTTCTAAACCAATCATATTTATTTTAGATAGGAAATTGGCCTCAATTTCATTTCCTGTGACATACTTATTCAAGAATATTCGACTTGCTCGATCGTGTGGATTTAATTTTCACGGAGCGATTTCTCCCGATAAACGCAATCATAGGCTGCACATAGCCTGCAGTCGCACGGCTTTACCATTTGAAAAATCGAAATTAGATTTGTTTTAAAATACATCTCGCACACACTTTATCACATGCACAAAATAATATAGCCTTTATAGTTGAGATGAAAAAGTGCCGCGTATAGGCGAAAAATATCGTGCAGACGTATATATTATATGCAGCACGATTTATTAATAGAAAGGTTACACACTCTATCGAGTCGGCTGCTGTCGCGTACTCCCACTCCTCTCTCGCCGCGCTCATTGCTATAACATTGTTAACAGTTATGACGGATTTTTCTTCACCTCCCGGATAACCTTATCTCTCGGTCGGGGACACGCGCGGCCTGCGCGACGCTGGGCTATCGGGCGTTAAGGCCACGATATGTATACGGTTTTCCACTCTTTCCGTTATATGAGTTAATTGCGGCGCATGACTTCCCCCTCCCTCCTCGCCTCTCTAACTATCCCGCGCTGATTTATTAATGCCTTCGAGAGGATGTTTTGTAAAATTAATTCCAGCGCGTCGCGTGGCCGCGCTACTACTCTATACCACCGCGCACGACTCTTCTCTGAATCATGCATTGTAGTCGCGCGAGCGCCGCGCGCGGACTCATTGAATTTTTTATGAGTCTCGAGGATGCGGCGCAAAAGTTGTGTGTGTGTGTGCGCGAAGTATATAGACGAGGGTGCCGTGTTTATAGCGGGAGCAGTCCGCTTTTAAAGCACGGGAGAGTTATTTTAGTTTGGCGAACTAATGAATGGCCTGCGGGAATAGACTGGTTCGATGCCACGAAATTGCATGTTTTCAGCGGTTGTATCTTGGGCAGAAATTGCTTTTGTAGCGGAAATCATGTTTATTTAATTAACTTCGAGAAAAAGTTTAAGTTCGTGTTTGTATTGATTTAAAGTGTAATACGTATGTATTACCTGCACGTTTGAAAGTTTAAAATCCTCTCTTAAAAGAATCCTCCCTTAAAAGAATGTCGGAAATATGAAGCCGAAATAAAGCCTTTGCGATTGGTTAAGTCTGTTTGAAAGGAGCCCGTGATTGGTCGATGGTGACGTTAGCTTTTCATTTAAGGTCTTAGCTGATTGGTTCAAATAAAACCCACAAAGTTTGGAATTATGAAATATTTTAACTTAAAATATAAGTCATAAATAGTATTGATGACTTAAAATTTGGCTTTCTATAACAAAAAAGTATTTAAATTTTATCTGTATAATTAACAATGAAGGACTATCAATATACTGCTCTGATTACAGTTAGATTTCTAACCTCAAAATTGTTGTATTGTAGGAATAAACTGAAATAAATACAATCCACGATTCAATAAAATGTTAAAAACTCGATTATTAAGAATTTTTTTTCTATCAGTGACGGGACCTAAAAATCATCCTGCAATTCAATTTTGTAAAATATGTTTGAAAAAATAAAATTTGCAAAACACATGCACGTGGATAAATAACAATTATTTATCTATATGTATTACTGACTTAAACAATCAATGTACTAGAACAATAACTTTAGTTTGAGGAAGCTTGTTGCCAATGAATTGGCAGCGGCTTTTTAATACATCGAGGTATCATTAAAGCCTATGACAGCGAAAAAAATAATTGAATTTTAATCTTTGAAGAAACGTCCAATTAGCCGAATTAAGCTTCACTCTTTTTTGCCATCTAAAATAAAACACACAAGAAAACAAGACGAATTAACAAACGCGAAATGAGAGACCGCGTCGTCGTGGTCGTCGCTCCTCTTTTTTCCGCGCGACAAACCTCAATTAGCGTCGTAATTAAAACGATCCCGTGTAATCATACGGCTCTGGCAGTGGCAGCGGCGGCCGTAGGGTTATGGGATAGCCCGTGCGCTAATTATAATGTCTCCTCTTCCCTCTCTCTCTCTGCCATTAAATGCGTATTTTGATCTCCGCTGCGCGCTATCAGCCGCATAAAGGCGCATCTGTGTACTACTCAGCAGCACCGGCAGTGTATAGGTCTGTCTATATACATACGCTAACGCGCCTAAAGATAATCGGCATAACGCGCGGTTATGGGACACTTGCGAGCTAGCGCGCGCCTCTGATAGCCGCGTCTCCAGCTCTCCCGGAACTAAAGTAGTATTATAGTACGGCGTCATCGTCGTCGAGGAATTGCACCGAGCGCGCGCGCAGAGACGAGCTTGCGGCGCTTATCTCGTTTCGCGCGTGTATGAGGTTTCGCCCGCCCCTACTTGGCCTTGCATAGCTTCTTCTTCGCTTCGGCTAAGCCTCTTTCCTCGGCTCGTCCGAGCGACTGTGTATATACTTATTTGTTTACAGTTTGTGTATAGGCAATGAAAGAATGCGTGATTAAAGATGGTCTATTTTTTTCCCGCTGATGCAGGAGTTTCTGGATGATAAGATTCGCTGCGGAAATAGCAATGATTTAATTAAATTTTATATTCAGCGATCTTACGTTACTCGATGTTCGAGAAGAGGACTGTTGTCAGTATTTTTTAGGAACATATTCAAATCAGCGCATAGTCTATTACGCGCTGTAATATAATACTGGCAGTTACAAGGGAATGGCTCGATTTCATTTGTCTAATGAATACGTGACAACTTGAATTTTAATGAAAAAGTCTCTGTGACGCAAATTGACTAATAAAGCTGAAATTGAATCCGGAGACTCGTTATTACACTGAAATGTTACAATGAACGTTTGTAACATTTAACGAGCTTGACTATTATCAACTATAATTATGACATACTTAATTTTTGCTATCATTTTGAAATATAATAAAAAAAGCAATATGTTTATTATCAAAATGATTTTATAAACACTAGAAATCATTTGATAATTTTGGAAACACAGTATTTTCTTCTTTGATTGAAATCTTAAACTACACAATGAATACCATTATTTATTAAATGTGCACTTGATACGAACGTAAGTTTTTCCTGCAGAAATGTAGATTGCACTATTTCTCTCTAGCTGAACATTGGCTAGATTATCAAGGTATCCATTATCCAGCTTATTAGCATAGGAGCTCGTTTATTAAGCCACTATCTAGATGAAACTAGATAATTTTCGACTGTGGTTATTGCCATTGTTATGAAACCTGATTAACATGTCGGATTTGCATGATAAATTTCAATTCCTACTTTAAATATATTTTGCATTATAGTTAATTAACTTGTAATAATAAATGTTTTCAAGTAAAATCCTTGTAGTAAAATACTGTTCAATTTTTATATAAACAAAATTGAGGGTTGCAAATAACGTTAATAAAAAAAAAATTAAATAAATATAAATATTCGTTTAATTATACTAGATAGAATATCACAGATATTCACAACAATTTTTCTTTTAATATAGTTGACCATCCTTGGTTAAGCTCACAGCACTGAGAGCTGCCGTATAGTTAACACAAACCTAATAAATCATCGGGGCGCGAGCAATAAAGAAGTCTATTGATAGCTCGTCAAATTGCACGGGCACGCGTATAGCAGCGATAAACTGGGTTATATAACTCCAATCGCGCACTACCAATAGACGCGGCCGCATCGCGCATCACCGTATACTATATCCAAAACAACAAATAACTCTGAAAAGCCGCGCTTCCTTACCCGCCTAACTTTTCTCACGCGCATAATCTATCGCGACTTTTCCCCCTTCAAATGGCGCGTACGTGCGTGAGGCAGAGTCACAGCACGGGAAGGGGAAATTCGCATTATTGCGCTCGTGAAAGTATCCGCGTCGTATCTACTGTTTAGACAGCGCGCTCGCGCGCCTCCTCAGGATCCATTTAATCCGAGCCAATAAAAATATCTATATTTTCGATAAAACGTTATACGGCCGCTACCGCCGCGATAAATAATTCCGCTATCGCTCGCTCGCATATCTCCCGGTGAAATCGCATTATAAATCCGTGGCTTTTGTGCCGAGAGCGCGAGCTCCCGCCCCCGGAAGAGAGGCCCCCACAAAGCCGAGGGACAAAGCGCGCACGCTCCTCGGCAATTGAATTTCGCGCGCGATTCGTCTATCGTCGTTCTCTGTCTCTCTCCTGTGCTACTGCTGCTGTGGCAGAGAGCCGTTAAGTGCCGCTTTATTTCCGCCTGACACATGTAGGCGAGACTCGCGTCTATATTCAAGTCAATATTCAAACGAGGGCCGCTTCATCACACTCGAGCTTTCTTTCTTCCTCTCTCACTATGGCTGCGTCTCAGTCTCTGTTGGTATATATATACGCGATGCCCTATCAAGGAAACGATCTGGCTTCATAATGGCCGATACGTGACGAAGCGAGCGTTATTATACCGGGCGAGTGCGAGGGCCTCCTTACGCTTTGCATAATATACACATTGCAAGCTGCGGCTCTGTGGCTGCTGGCTACTACTATCTCGCGAGCGGGAAACTCTAAGTTCGCGCGGAGCTCGGTTTCAACGGTAGCGGCTCGGCGCCAGGAGAAAGAGAGAAGGATTCCCGCTGCGCGTGCTTATTTCAGACGTATATATACCTTGGCTGCTTCTGTTAATTAGAGATTTCGAGATTTTATTAGCTACTATAGCGAGTAAGGCCTCGACGCGCGGAGAGTAGTCATTTGTTTTATACTATTCAGCGGCCGAGTGAGCGCTTGAGATAAGTTCCTCTGGTTTCAATGAACGAGTAACCGTACATTCGGAGGCTAATGAACACGGGAAGGGTTTCGTTCAAAAGTGATTTTCATTGAAATGGCATGTATAACCCCATCGTTCATCATCTCTTCATTAGTCGATTTGCAATTGATTTATTGATGGTGATTTTTAAAACATTTTATTTTGCATGAGGTATATTATAACGATCGTTTAGAAGGGTTCATTGGAATGACCCTTTCGTAACTCCAATGTACTTTAATTTGACGAAAATATTCCAATTATATCGATTCTGTTTACGAGATGATTATTGTTCGAATATTCGAAAATTTTAATAACGTCGCAATGTTCAATATATTCCGGCAATATACATAGTCGCAATTGTTGGCACTCGAAATTAAAACGAAAATTACACTTTTATTCATTTAGACAGCTAAATTATACGAAATTTCGCAAAGCCCCGGACAAATTACACGACTTTAAAATCTCGCCGCGAGTCGCCCGCTGTGTGTATGTGCATTATGTCTTTTTTCAACGTATATAACGACCGCGCGAGAAAAGTTCGCCACTTGACCTCGCATATAGCGCGTACAGGCGGCGTACTTTTCATTCCGGGCGCACACGCTATCAATTATGAAATTCAGATCGGCATCGCAAAAATTGTAAAGCCGCGGCACGCGAAAGCTCACTTTAGCCCGGCGAGAGCCCTATACAACACCCCCATATACTCGCGATCTCTTCGCTCGTCGTTGCTCACTGTATTTTTCTTAGCTTATATGTATTATGCTGCGGCGAAAACTTGAGCCTGAATTCATCATTATTATTTCCGCCACAGAAGAGAAACAAAAAGTCTCCACGCGCGGCCTAAACAAACGCAAACTTTGTTCGCTCCCAGTTCTTATCTCGCCCGCCTATATATATGTTAAGAAAACAGCGTTTAGGCGAGCGTAATGAAGCCCAGGAATTCCCGCCGGCGAAAAGGGCGATTTTCGCAGTTGCCTCCGATGTACTCGCCTCCTCACTCGTAGCCCTTCTTTGGCCCGTGATTTTTTACGCTCGACGAGCGAAACGCATAAATAACGGAACCGCGATCCGACGTTTTTTTTCTCTACCCCCGCATGACGCGCGCCCCTCTACGCGCATTATTTACATGCGTAAAAGCGGGAGATAAGGCCGAGCGCACGCGTGTGCGCCATTCACGGTTGAAATTGAAATTTTAAAGTGTGCGCTGAGAGCACGTGTGCCTGTGTGTGTGAGAGATTTCGGTGATTCTGTATCGTCGGTGTGTATATATGCGCGCATTAAATTCATTTCCTTCGGCGTTTCGTGCGTACGCGCGTGCGCATCCGAAGTCGCTTTTTTCATGGTTATATTATTGGTTTTTTTTTTTAAATTTTATTATTGTATACAAAGGAGAGGGCTGGTGGGATGCGCGCGTTGCCGGTGTTCTCATAAAAATTACCATATAAAGCTCGGCGTCGATGATTTTTGGGGATATTGAAAAACGTGATAAAAATCGAGCGACTGTACAGGGCGAAGAGTGTAATGCATTATTTATATAAAACGCGCTTTGTAGCATATTTTCAATGAATTTTACATGAATTTAATAAATCATATTTTGTCATCGTTGCAGAAAGTGTAATATATTGAAATTTCCTATCTTTTTGAAAATGTTCAATATTCATATTTGAAATAATCGATTTCCATCATCTGAAAAATAGGGTATACGGTATTTACCTATGTAATAAATAAGAGTATAAAATAGAAGATCACCAGTTTCATTCCGACAATTCAAACGGATTCCAGTAATTTTATAATCTAAGCAATAATTGCTTGAAGCGATTAATTGAATAACCGTATAATAGCCGTATATATTGCCCATTAATTGATTTTCGATAAATAGACTGTAGTAATACTCGCTCCGCGAATTATGTTATAACCAGTGTGCTTCGATCAATGCACAATATACAATTTTCCAATATTCATATAGGGCTGCAGCTCTCATTGTATTTCAATCGTATTTCCACCATCCGCGCCCACGCATCATCTCCCCTCTAAAGGAAAAAAACAGAAATCAGCGTCCCCCACCTCCCTTTCATCGACGATCCCGAAATGACTCGTCGAAAAGCGTCGAAAATAACAGAAAGCCCGGAGTCTCTCTCGGACTCCCTTTGGAATCTCCTCGTCCTGGCATTGAATTATGGGCGTGTGCTCTCCTCTCTCTCTCCCTGTATACCTCAAGAATTCAAGATACGCCCGCGCGTCTGTGTGTGTGCGTGCACGGGATCGACAGAATGTATGTAAATTTCGGTTTAGAATATCCCCTCGCGTCCCTCTCTTTCTCTCTTCGTCTCACTCTCCCGTGCGCACGGCGTCTCATTTCACTTTCTTCACGAAAGCCCATTCGTCTCGGGCGCGCGCGGCCACGATGTTGATCGATGCCGTTCGGCTACCGGATGACGCAGTCATCATTCCTGTGCGCCGCCGCCGCGAGCCAGTCCCTCCGCCTCCTCTGTGCGTCTGTATATATACGTACCGTGTGTGTGTGTGTAGGTACACGGGACGGACGTTATATAGCGAGCTGTAGAAGAGCATGGAAAATGAAGAGATGTATCCCATTCACCGCGAGCCACTGTACAAATGTCGTTATATACTCCAGAGCTCTGTCTCCGCGGGCTACGTCTCTTTCTTCGCGACTGCGATTGAAGAGTTTGTACAAATGTTTTCGTTTCTTGAGAGAGGAAGAGAGAAAAATAATAGGCGGTTCGACGTTCCGCGGTCGTTAAAATCTTGTGTGCATGTCAAATGATCAAAGACAGATTTTACATATTTTTGAAGGATTAGCTTTTATTGAAAATAAAATTAAACTTATGGTTGCAAAGTTTATTTTCATTTTGTTTTTCAGGACAATCGCAATATTGTATTCGAGGCCAGTAACTGCGAAAAACGATCGTTAATATTAAAAACATGTATATGTCTAGCACGGCTACTTGTTACCATCGGCTTATCGGAACATTTATCCGGTTATTCAGAATCCCAATGAGTCCTTGATTCTTTCCTATTGCATTAAGTGTGCAGGAATTTTGATTAATCTCGCTGATAAAGATAGTTGACGAAAAGAAGTTGGGTAGGGCATTTATCATCAGATGCTGGTTTGTTTTGACAAGATCTCGGGGCAAATATTATTCCGTGGAGCTCATGTGCATAAAAAATATTTGAATTATAAATGCTTCCATTATACATTATTACCAATGCTAATACTGCGCGTATCCCTGTAAGATCTCAATATTTATTATGTAAATATTCATACGGTTTAATCGCTCAAAGACATAAAGGCTCATTAGTAATATTCAGTGAAATATTTTGGTTTTAAATCATATACCTATTAAGAGAAAAAAAATGCTACTAAAAAGTGTTTTGAATTCTATGTATAGAGTATTTTATATAAGAATTACTCATTCTCATAATAAAATTTAAATTATTTTCAAGTTTTGACATGTACGATTTACATTTTGCTTCGTCCTAGAGGAAGCTTTGTAATAGCGAATTTTAAGTTTCGTTAAATGGCTGTAGAAATATCATTAGAGGTGTTAGAAGATTGAATCACCTGATTCTTGAAAATGACATATGGATGTGTGTGTGGTGGGGGGATGTGCGTGGATGTATAATACCGCTTTATTTCAGGATATAATTAATCGATCGATTTTAACCAGACAAGTCTCATTTTATATGTTTTTAGTCCGAATCCGGGAATTTTCGATTTTGGAAAAATTGATTTGTTTTTTCAATGATAGGATGGAATATTTGGATCGGACAAATAGCAGTTCAAAGAGTATAAAAATACTTATTCGACGCACACTGCTATATTGATCATTGCTATACTTATTTAAAGTGATAAATTTTTTTTAAACATTTACCTCTTTTCCTCACCACTTCTAAAATAACTACTTTTGTTTTTCTAAAATCAGTTCGTAATATGTTTTGGAATTGTTTTACTGTAAAACTTTTACATAATTTTATAAAGGATTTAACTGCAGATAATATTTGGTTCAAGAATATTTTTATTTGTATTTTATATAATAGTTTTATTGCGGATATTCATAAAAATTTTTTTATTGTGATACATTAATTTTTGGCATTAAAATTTAACAAAAGGAATGAATAAATTAGTTTGAGGAAGATACGTGCCAATGAATTGGCAGCGGTGTTTTATTTATAAAATACAATTTGGATAAAATATTTACAAAATTATTTCAAAAGATTTATTCGGAAATTCAGAAGGCATTTTATTATACCTCACGTAATGAATACATTCATGTATACACTAATACGATATGCGTAGTTCATACAGAGGCAATGCACCGTGTACACTAAACACGGGAGCAATGTAAATTTTTGCATTGTTCCGTTTCACGCCATCTTTCACGCGCGTACACGGCCAACCATGCAATTGTAAGTACAAAATATTTTCGCTCACGAAATATATTTTCAGGCTTTATTCGTTTCGTATAAGTACTTGACTAAAAATAAATTGTGGGTTTAAATTAAATTCATTGAAATTCATTAAACATGCTTGTAATCAGTTACTTCTCCTTTTAGTACAAAAATACTTTTAAATTTGTAGGCTTTTATTCATCATTTTTTTTATAATTTTAGTCATTTTAAGTTACATCAACACCATGACATTAATATCGGTCAATTGCGATTATTCGTGAAAAGTTTGAATCCTCGATATAATGTTTTATATTATACGTTTAAAAGCATAAATCCAAGAAATGTGTGAATTCTACTTCGAATAACCTGTTCTTCAAGTACGAACACTATAGAATAGAAGCATAATAAGAGCCGCAGCGGTGGATCTCTATCCCCATTTTTCATCACTTTTCGAGAATACAAGCCGCAACGCATTAATAAATTCACGATCGAGAGAAGGCGTTGCATAAACATCCCACACATATACATATACGCGCTTGCATCGCGTTTGCACGTATAACATATACACACACACACACACTGCGCGTGCATCGGAAAAAATAAAGAGTCTCTCGCAGGACAAGAGGAAGGGCTCCGTAGACAACGTCACAACAATACATCTCTTTAGCGGCGACACAATAAATCAAAATAAACTCGACGCGGGGAGAAAGAGCCTCTCGCTCTTTCTTGGGGGAGAGAAAGAGAGAGACAGAGAGAGAAAACAGGTTGTGCAGCAGCGGGCGGACGCAGGCGCGCGCACACACACACACACACCACACACAATACGCCGCGGGAGACTGTATATAGCATCCGAGATTTCGCGCGATGCAGCCCCGACCACGAGCACGTTACACATATACATATATAGATGCACCTTACATACATGCTCGCACACGGTCACCTGGCGGAGAAGAAAAATCGGGGCGATTCCGCGTGCGTGTGAGTATGCCTATACGTACACGTGCAAACGTACGGGGGAGGCAGGTGCCTTTGTGTGTGGGAGAGAGCAGGTGATGCGCGTCTGTTGTTGTGTGTGTGTTGTTGTTATACCCTGAAGCAGTCTCTCGTCGATGTGTTATTCCTCTCCACCCGCGCGCCTGCACGCGTTCGTCGATGTGTGTGCATATATATGTATATATACCTGCGCGCACGTGAGGACCAGTCCTCTGCCACGTGTATTATGTGCTCCGAGCGCAAAGTCGGCCGAACCCTTCTAATCTTGAGGGCTGCACGCACGCAGGTTTCGTGCCCTGGGAACTGCAGCGTGCCAGAGAAATTGTCTATATACAGGTAGGTATATAGTACGCATAGAGGAATATTTGCGCCGAATTCAGAGTTTATGCGGATGTGCGTTTGTACAAGGATGAAGTTATGCGGGGTGTGTGGACTTTGGGCGAGATAATGTTTGTTGATCGTATTGCGAAGGAGATGCGCTCTGTGCTTGGCTTGAGTGTAAGGTGATTAATATACGATGTAAACTTGGATGAGGTTGAGGATTGTCCGTATTTTGGGGCAGATTTGTGACATTTTTGCGAATTGTATAAAAATGTGCGATGTATAGAATTTTAAATAAAAAGTAATCAATAAATAATGTGCTATTGTGTCCTGAAATATATGCTTAATGATTATCGACAGCTAATATAAATATGAAATTTGTTTCTAAATTATTACCAAGTTGTTGAAAATAAGGAAAATCTGATTAATGCGATAGTCCAATAATAATCAACGTGCTCCTCACTTATTTAATCATAAATAAACGTGTTTCCAATACAAAGCTTATCAATAATTAATTATTATTTCATTTCAGGATTGTTTCGGAAACATAATTACGAATCGTTTATGAGATATGAATTCATAATGTGTAATGATAAGTTTAATAAAAAATAAAATAGTATATTTTTCAAAATTGCATATTATTAGCCAAAAGTTCAATTAAAACGTTCGCGATACGTATTCCTCTATACAATATTCACTAAAGCACCTATAAATATGTTATACTATCTGATAACTAAATGTAAACTGGAAACATTATGAGAATAACCTGTTATTCTAATAAGATTGCACTGTTAATTATTGAATCAAAACCGTATAGGGTAGAATAGATACAATCTCTATACGACTGCTTTCGCATCGAAGCGCTGGAGTTTAATTAACATGAAAAAATCCGAAGATTAATCAATTTATATCAAAAGCAACATTAAGTGTACATAATGAAACGAAGAATTATTGAAGACCATAGCTATACAAATTGGCATTATTAACAATGCATCAGCTTTCTATTTCATTACACCGAAGTATATTAGTGGCAAAACGAATAAGAAATCAGCTCGCTTATCCCGCGAGGTCAGGAATATACGCTAATTATTCTTTCAGATCCAATTTCTCATTTAACGACCGCTACACACGGCTAACGTATTCCTTTTATGGATAATTCACCGTCAAGTAGCGCGTAGCATGATTGTATGCGCCTAACCAGACTTCTCTTTCAAAGTCCCTTTTTATTCACATTCTTAGCGTTGCTTCCGCTGCACACATCTCAACTAATCAGCCCTGACCCCCGCACAAACTCTCTCTTTTTCTCAGGCCCATACATATAAGATAGTCAAGCTCTCACACACCTATATAATACGATACACCTTGTGCGCAGCGGCGGCATTCGATATACACAAGAACGTCACGTATAGCGGCCGCTCGTAAAAAACACCCCTAAAAGCGTTAAGTTATTCCGGGACACATTCGGACAAGTTCGTAAATTTCACCTGAGCGTCGTGTTCCATATCTGTACGAATCGCGCGATATGGACTCACTGTCATTCACCGCGCGGAGATCGTGCGCGCGTATAGAACTACCCCCTTCCGGGACAGGGCGCACAGTGTGTGTGTGATGCAACGCGACCTCGCTACTATCCACGTCGCGCGTCTCGTGTCACGTTTCACACCGGCCGTTTTTCTCTCCTCACAATCCGAGCGACACGTCGAGATAATCCGCGGTGACCGTGTTTCTTTTTTCTTCCTCCAATTCATATACGTACGGCCCTATACATATTATAATAATATACATAATCCACGACTCTTTCCCTCTCCGCTCGTCTTTTGAGCTATATAATACTGACCTTCGACGATGCTCCCTCGCGCCACGCGGGAGCCCGTTGGACGTTTCACGGACAATCGTGCGCGCATTCACAACGACACGACCTTACGGTATCATCTCGTGAGAGGGCATTGTGCGCCAGCAGAAGCAGCGCTGTCGTGCCCACTCTCTCTAGCTCGCGCGTGTGTATTAAAAGGGTATACATTCGGGGCCAGAGCGCCTTAATATAAACCGCCGCGCGGAGAGTTTGCTGAAACACGAGAGCAGGATCTGCCCGGAATACATAATGCATATATAGCCGCGCTCTCTCGCTCAAGCGCGTGTTATATCTCCATATGAGTGTGAGTGTGTGTATTCGCATCGCCGCGACGTGATTTGCTCGTGGCACATAGACCACGTCCGACTGCTCGCCGTCTCTCGCGTTCTCGAGAGAGATCCCCGCGTAATAGTTTATGTAATTTTCGTTGGAACGACCGGGACCGTGACGCGTCGGTGGTATATATATATATACAGGCGAATTGCTGCCTCCTGGCTTACGCCCACGCGCGCGCAGCCAGACGTCCTGGGGAGAGAAGGGATAGCTTCGCGCATGTATAGAGGTACGTAACTATACGTGCCGTGGAGGGGCAGCCACTTGGCGAGTCTTCCTTCGAGATCCTCGAAGATTTGCTCGGGCACGGTAGTGTGTGGCGAGGAGCGGTGTCGGGTGTTCTCTCCTCTCTGCTCCTTCTTCCTACTCTTTCCTTTTCTCCTAAACTCGTTTAAACGCACCCGCGAGGGACCGACGCTGAAAGGGTTCTTCTATACACGTGCAAGCCCGCTCCCACATTAGGACGACTCTGGAATCTTCGCTCGGAGGAGTATATTAAAGTTGAAATTGATTTTTTTATCGGATACTTTAATACCGTAATATTATGTATATGTATATTGTGATGATGATGAAACATCTGATTTTAAAAGATTCCTTCGTGATCTTAATTAATTGCGCTGAAATTATATAAGGTATGGGATGTTTGGTAGGTCAAAAAAAATGTTATAAGACAGAAAATAATTGAATCATTAGAGTAAGATTTAATATAAATATTAGACCATATTTTAGTACGAGTTTTATGTGCTAGTGAAAGCTTAGAAGAAACTGCGTCTCAACGAAACTCCATCAAACTGTATACATATATACCTTGCTTCTTATTACAAAAAAGTTGAAAGATTCGATAACATAATTAGTGGTATATTGAAACGCCGCTTAATCATACACATTCTACGAAATACGCAGACATACAGGAGTTTATAGATTTGACCGGTGACCCAGTAAATATTATAATTAGTCCAGAGCACTTAACAAGTTTGTCTAGACGTATAATCAAGGGAAATCTCAAACTTTTAGCACGTAATCACCGATGTTTTAAATACTCGACAGAAAAAGGTCCCAATTACTATCTACAACCGCGCATGTTTGTTTTTTTTTCTCCTCAAGACGAAACCTTACTGGGATAGATGTAACACTATATAGCAGATGCTTTCTAAAAAAGAAAAAGTTGTAGTATACATAATCTGTAACAGAATCATCGTGGAATACTAATGACTTTTTGGCGAAACTAGCGAAATATCATGTAAGTATAACGGGATAAGCATCGGAGTTATAAAGTTTATGCGTGGAAACGTTTAACGATGTGGATATATCCAACTATTACTTATATGCGTGTTTAAAATTTTTACACACTCGTGACTTATCTTTGCCAAAAACAAGATATGCCAGTAAATTATGAATTAAATTAAATAAGTTGCATTTGAATGATAATATTTATGTCTCGCAACGTATATAGCCTCGGCACTTTAAGGCTCTTTTACGACTCGATACGGCCGTTCTTAAGCAGTATAAATAAAGTATAAACGAACAGAGAAAGAGGGCGAGAAGAACCGAGGAGCGTAAAAATGAACCGCATATCACGAGAGCCGTATTTTGTAAACGTCCGAGCGTTCATATACGGGCAAACTCTCAAGACCGCATAGAATGATAGACCCGGCTTCTTTACTCTCTCCTAAGGCAACACCCGGTATAGATCAGTTTCATCGCAGGCGCGCGCGCGGCTGCGTATTTAAAGAGACGCTCGGAGATGATCCTCAAGCTATCGCTCAGTATAGTCTGCTGGAGTAGGGATTACATTAAGCGATTATGATCGGCAGCGACCGATCGAATCAAGATCAAGCACAGCTCATATAATATACTATATATACATGTACCTTATATACAAGGAGTATACGTACGAGCGGCTTCGTAAACTCGCTAACGGTACAGAGCGCGTGCCGATTTTTCATCCCCGCGTGCAGCACCCGCGTGCGATTTCTACCATTAAACTCTCTCGCGCGGGAACTGTATTTTCGATCCATCCAGCAGCGCTATGGACGCCTATGCAATATTACGCGCCGCTGGATCCCGCGAGCTAGCTTGCGCGCGAATGGCATCTAATTTCACGCCATTACTATTCCGCGATTATTCCGCGCTCGCGCGCGCACGCGGTAGTATAGTTATAGTAGTAGTAGCAGCGTATTTTTCCTGTTATTATATTCGCGCCGCACGGTGGCAACGAGAAGGAGAAAGACGCGCTTCTGTGTAGTGGAGGCGGCCATTTCGTATATATACTATAACGCCAAGGTGCGGAATATATTCCGAAGATGGAAAGGGGAGAGAGAGAGAGAGTCTGTCGATTTTTTTCTTCTTTATATGCACGGCTCTCTCTCTCTCTCCGTGTGCTCTTTCTCCGTCGTTTAACGGTAGTCGCGCGCGCGCGCGAGGGAGTGTGTTTTGATGCTTCAGATGAGATCGCGGCATGATAAACTTCGTAGTTACTTACAGCTTCGACTGGCTACGCTGACTTTTCAAAGGGGACGAGCTTAATGGCTGAATAAAGTTTATCGGTAGATTTTATTACATGCGCGCGCATGTGACTTTATCTTGAGATATATTAGATATTTAAGTTTTATATTAGAACTTATGGTGTATGTTGAGGAGTACATTAGACTTTATGGTATTAGCATTTTCGCTTAAATAGATCGTGTGTTATATGTTTTTAGGGTTTTGTCATTACGTTCGCTCGAGTAAAGTCGTATAGGTTGCGTGCAATTTTCATCAGATCAATACGAATAAATAAACCAATAATTAGTTCGTATAGAACTGATTGATATCATGTCGACGCACCCAACCAAGACTAGGACAACTTGTGTTTCCTTATGGAGATTAACACTAAGAGAAGACTGAGTTGTGCTAGACTTCGTTGGGGGCGTCGATGTATTAGTCTTTACTATCCAGTAAAAGCACATATAACATTCATAAAACTTTCCTCGTCTATATACCTTTTTGCAAAGCTATCAAAGTATTTTGTAAAAGTCAGCACAAATGACTATATTTTATGGTTGAGCGAAAAGTTATTATAAACATGGTTTTCATCGCAACTGTACCTATAGAGACTAACATATTATAATTTACGTCTGTGATGTCTGCTTTTGCTTTTGATTTAAAAAAAAAAAAATTTACTACGCTATAATTTCACAAAAGTTTCAAATAAATAACTTATATTATATACGTCTTCTCAACTATTTCTTCGGCTGTTTTCTTCACATAAACTAGAAACTTGAATCAGCCCACACTCTCAGCCGTTAACTATCTCAATTGATATTCAAACTAAATGCCTCTCACGGTATACAATCTCGGAAAACAGTAATATTATATTAACGTGCGGGCGTGCGCGCACCGAGATTCATGAAGCGTGGCTAGTGTTTCGTTAATTGGTACCAACAGATAAGATAAGCCCTCCACTACAACTCGTGTATTAAAATCACGAACGAGTACGTATAGACGGGCGCTTGCTTGCTTATAATACAGCGCAGGAGAGGAGCACACATCCAGGCAACGACGTAAACGGGGCTTAGAGGCGTAGTAGATACTCTCTCTCTCTCGCTCTTCGATCTCTGGCCTGTACGCGCGCGCAGTTTAACGGTATAGCCGTATGCGAGAGCCGGGCCACTATATACCTGAGTGAAAGAGACCATCCGTATAGGCAGACGCCCGCCGATGCCCCTTTTTCACGCTGCCCACGATTGTATATGTATATATAAACGGCCGATATAGCATATTATATATACGTATATATATGTATATAGTATAAGCTATCCAACGAATGCGCGATAACGCGTGGAAATACTTTTTACGATCGGGTAACGACAGTTTTTTTTTATCTTTCGCACGACCGTTCTCGTTCGTTACACACACACACACTTTTCTCACAATCGCGTCGAGGGCTGCGGCTTATGTATATAGACGAAGGACGTGTGTGGAAAACGACGAAGCCGCGCGGTAGTAAAGTTTCTTTTCAGCGCGCCACGCGGGGATTAGTATAGTCGTGAAAAATTAAACGGCTAATCCGATGCGGGTTTCCTTTTTTTTTTACGAGCGATATGGATATTAGGACGTTTCTGCGCAACGAGGCTCAGCGGATGCTCTTCTCGAAGCTACTACTGGAAGTTTTATAACGCTCCGTGCGGCAACAGTCTGGATTATTTGTTAAGGTTTTACGAGCGTGATGTGTTGCGTAATAAAGCTACGCATTCGTAATTTTATTTTTGACCTTTTTCATATTTTATACATATATATATACGTGAGCTGTAATGAGATTGATGGATATTGGTGTATATGGCTTTTATTATGATAGAATTTTTATATATTATTTTTATTGCTTATATATTCTTGAAAAGCCTTCGCGCAAAATCAGCAAATATAATAAAGCATATATATGTAATGTTAGTCCATAAATGTATAGGATCATGTATGATTCATCGATAATTGAATATTACACCGCACGTGAAGTTGTGCGTCTATATGACGCAAATAGTCCAACTGTAATTATTGTAGAGGCACTACTTTACACTAATTCTTTCATGGAAACGCGGTTTCCTCTGAATTTAATGCAACTCTTGTTCTCTGGCAAGTATAATTTATATTTTTACTGGCGTACGTATACGATTTCACGTGACGTATCCAAAAGTACTGCATCATAATAGGGTTACGGAAATCATTTCTGTAATTAGTATTTCAGTAAAGAACGTTAAGTCTTTCACGCGAAGAGTACATTGAATCTTTATGGAGAGAAGAGAGAAATTATTTACCTGGAAAATTGAATTTTATTAAAACTTTGATCGCGAAGGTTGCTTGAGTTACCAGTTTCGTAGAAATAATTGTTTTAGCATGGATGATGAAGTTAGTTCATAAGCAAACAGAACCAACAAGGTTAATGTAAATTTTACATTTCTATGAATAATGTTGTTTTAATAAAAGATGAAAATAAAATCGTTAACTATATGATTTATTAATTGAATTGTACGCAATTCAACTGATATTACACAATAAGCTACATTTTTTACCATATTGCTGAAGCACGTCATATCTAAACTAGTGTCCATTACCTTTACCCAATATTGCCAATCAACGAAAACCCCCTATTTAGCTAATCAATATTGACTTGCGTTTCCCTAAAAAATCCCACTACCCCCGCAATCCAGCTAAAAGTCTGACTGTACTCAGTGCGTAAGCGGTCGGCAGCTCACGTGCTCGAACACGAGTACATAGAGAACATCAGCGTAGCCATTGCGTCTGTACTCCTGGACTCCTGCTTGAGCACGCGTTCCTAATTAGATCGTGTGCGCAGAGAATTGAACGCGCCAGCTAGAGACGAAATCAGAGAGGGAGAGGGATGCGGCTATATAGCACTGATGCTGCTGCTGCAGTTCAGTTCGAAGATCCGCTTCTGGCCCGGAGCTTCTGCTGCTCTTGCTCCGTCTCTCTCTCTCTCCCTCTATATATCTATCTCTCTCTCGCTCGTTCCACGGGTTCGCCGGTCGACGGGTGAACTCGAGTGAACCGTAGTACCTACCTTGCGTTGAGGCGGTGGCGTCGAAATACGGACAGACAGCGAGGGAGAGAAAGAGGGATAGGGAGAGAGAGAGAGAGAGAGGCGAATTGAAGATTAACGAAAAGATACGAATTGATAGAAATAACAGTTTCAAGAAATAAAGAAGAGCTGGCGAGGAGGATGCAGCGGGAGAGAGCGTGATAGACTGGCTGATATTTATTGTTTCGAGGTATACAATGGTACACACCTTGTGGCCGGAATAATATGCTCGATAATTGCGGCTCGAATGGAGAGTAAACTGAGAATAAACAGACGAAATTATATGAGCTTGGAGATCGTAAATTGGAGTGGGGAAGGTATAGCAAAAATCGCAGATAAAGGTAATCGTTTTTAATGTACGATCTTATACGAAAGATTTGATGCACGGAAATTAGCCTACTTATGTGAAGAATCTTTTCTCTTCGGAAAAACGCAGTTTTCACCTTTATAGTATACGAGCGGAAAAGCTCGCGAGCTTATATACAGTTATACGAACTTGTTAAAGCGTAAAAACCGTCAAGCAGAAAACGACGGGGTATGAAAAAGATACATTACACACGTAACGATGTATAGAGAGGACGCGGTGCGCGGAGTGCTGGCACATCATGCGAAAAGAGAGACGGGCGTAGTGGATATATGCGGGGGCGTGTGGGCGACACACACATATGCGTGGAGGAGAGAAAGACAGAGGAGAGCGCGAGACGAGTCTCGCGAAGAGTCGTGCAACGCGCCTCTCTCTCTCTCTCTCTCTCTCTCTCTCTCTCTCTCTCGTCGGGTCGCCGACGGGTCAATGTCGCCCGAGTAATTACCTCTCCCTCTTTCTCTCCTTCTCTTCCTCTCCTACTGTTTTCCTCGTCCTATACCCGCGCTCGTTTGCCTCTTTTTCCTTTTGCTACTCTCCTCGCTCGCGCCTTCCTTATATCCCTCTCCTCTGCCTTTCGTCCTTCTCTCGCTCTCTTCTCCAGTAGACAATCTCTCCCTCTCTCTTCTGACTTTCATTTTTCTCGTTCCGTGGTGTTTTTCTTTGCTGCGCGGTTTTCTCCCCCTCCTCTCATCGTCCCTATACCTCCTCGTTTCTTTCCTCTCGCGCTCTCTCTCACTCCCTGCGGCGAGGCGAGCCTTTAACCCGAGCCTTCGCACATTCGTATATCTTTGCACGCGCTCGCGAGAGAGTTTCTTGATTCCTTTAATCGAGGCTTCTAGAATTTTGATCACCCGATGTGAGCCATTTTAATTTTATAGTCAAAAATCGAAAAAATAAGTGGGATACCCAGAAGAGCAGCGATATACATATTAAAGATTGATTTTTATTACTTCTTGTAATGCTGTTAATTATGCAAATAAATATTCTTCTTCTATATGATTTAAATAAAATTTTGTTCTTTCTTCGTAGCCTCTTATACACTCTGTTATATGCACTTCTTATTTCCCTATGCCCGTGTAACTGCAGCTTTGAGTAAATAATCGACTTTCAAAAGTCTCGCGTGTGTGCGTCAACTGAGCTTGGCGACGATGATGTACTCTGACACGCCACACGACATTATAATTTTAAGTGTGCTGTGCATCGGAGAGGCACGCACGCGACACAGTGGTCAGACGTAGTCCTTTATTTAGGTGTCTACTTACATGTAGATAAGTGTGTCTAACGTGTCTGTATATTTTTCAGAATAACTCTCCGTGTAAAAGTTGAAAGTATGATGGGTAATATGTAGCCCATATATTAAAGATTTGCATAAGAAATATATCGGCAAAAAATCGGATAAACGATTGTCGACATCTGGGCAGCATTCAAGAAAACTATATACTATCCAAATATTTCTCATAAAAATCATTTCCAGATCAAAAATAAAATTTGACTGAAATGTTAATCAACCACCTTTATAGATAGTACATTATTCACTCTATAGATGAAATGTTAGATATAGTGTGGCCCTACTATGAATGTTGTCTAAACGTTGGCAATCGCTTATATTAGAGCATGGGAGCGTTTTAATGGCAAATATTAATTTTAATATATTTGAGTTCTAGAATGTACCATAATTATTTAAATATATATCTATGAACTAACTGATCTTCTAAAACGTGTGGTTTGAATGTTTCAGGTAGCCGACGATGACGTCTAGCTGGTGCGTTTTGTAGCTCTTTGCATCCAGATATGAAGACTAATTGACGACGTGGTTTTGGTGTTTTTTAGGTAGCTGATGAACATGTTCTGGAGTTCTCATGCAAATTATAGAACATTTCAATGTATAGAGAATATATGAAAACTTATACAATAATCATTGCGCATAAAATTAATACGAATAGATATAACACAGATTCTGTCATTTATATTCTATGCTAATCAAAATTCTATTCGAATCTAGTATATATCGATTATTCGATTACTAAATAATGAAATTTCGTTCGAAACAACAAAACGAACAGCACGCTCGTCAGGATGCACTAATTACTTCAATCTCTTCCCGTACGTTTCACATTCATGATTTATTCAATTTTGTCAACCGTCATCGTAAAGCGGATTTGAATAATTACTGAATATCAAGTGCACGCGCACGTGATATTTTCTCGCTTAATTTTACGAGTTTTCGAGCCCACCTCGCGCATGCACATTCAAAATTTAGTGGCACGTTTATCGATAAATTCATTGGGCTTTAACAAACTCCCATTTTGGAAATTATTTTCGCGGCAAAAGCTCGCATTAGTATTGTCACAGAGAGATCATTTCGCCGATTTAACTGACGCTCATTCTGAAGTCTGAACATTGCACAAATGCTTCGTACACACGCATGAATATCATTTTTCGCAATTCACAATTAATTGCGATGAGCGTCGACAAGGGCAAGCCATGGTTGAAACTGAAAAATAAAATATCACGTATTATAAACCATGTATTACAATTAATTCTTTAATAAAGTAATTTTCATACTTATAACAGTTAGTTTATGAGAAACAATTCACATTCATTGAAAATCCATATAATGCCTTGGTCTTCGTCTATTTATGGGATCAGGATGCTCGATAAACTTTGATTCTGTCGGTGATCCTTGTCTTTGTAATTGCAATAGTTTCTTACAAAATATATTTTAAAAAAGTTTCAATTCAAAATTTAAGTACCATTACTTAATTATTTTTAAAATCCTCGGTATATCTTTTCACCAATTTTGAAAATAGAATTTATAGAAACCATTATAAAGTTAGAGATTCATATTACATTTGGAGACTCTGTGATGACTGGTTTCAAAGATATCCTGTGGTAAAGTCATTCAATTAATATTTAAATGACATTTTTCTATCTATTATGAAGCTATCGATTTCAAGTGGTATTTGAGATGATTTTCATTATAACTTTTAAATCATAAAGTAAATATTTGATACGTTTTGAAAAATACAGCGACGAATGAATTAAATTAATTTTAAATTTAACCCTTCGCAATGATCTCCCTATCAAATATTATTTTTTCGTAATATCTAAATATAGACTTCAATTTTCGATTCGACTAGACCTGCACTATACGTTATCATAATTTTTAAAACATTTATTATCGTTCTGGCATGAGAAAATTTTCAATAATAAAAAAAAAGGAATTTTCAGTCAAATTATATTTAACATTTATTTTCTACCGGTCATTCTCGATATTATAATTTTATGCCAAACACCGCTCCGGCAACAAAAATTCTCATTAATACGAATAACAAATAATCTTCACATACAATATTTTCCGAACGATTTTTACTAAATTTTTTTAAACCATCGTCACGGAATGTAAACCTATTATAAAACAAGTCTTATGAATAACTAATATATACTTTATGAAAACTCCTCGCTGTAAAAACTACCTAGCATCGATTCATTCCCCCCCAAAAAAAACTTTCTATACACGCATGACCACCGCACGCCACTCGCCGTTAAATTTAACGAAACGACATTCGGCGCGTAATAAGCGCTCGACTGAGCAAGACGTTTATTTGACTTTGGCGAAGCAGCAGCAGCGCAGCATCAGCCAGCTGTTCCGCCACCTCGTAAAAAATCCCCGAGCCAGCCTCTCGCGAGCTGCGTGACTTTTTGCGTCGAACTACAAGCGCGCGCGCGCGTCGTTGTCGAATCGTTCGACCATCTCGTTCTCCCTCGTCGCGAAGCCGCAGGTCGTTTAAATTCTTTCCGCAGCTGCGTGAAATCACGCGCACACAGCTACCGCGGTTTTCCGATGGTTACGCCAAAATGAAAAAAAAAAAATAACACACCGTGGAGTGGGGAGGATAAGGAAAAAGGTGATCGTCGCGTCAGCAAGCTCTTCTATATCTGTCGGGCGTCATTATCTCGGATGTGCGGCGACGACGACGACGACGGCGGTAAATGCACGGTGTGAGCGTGAGCGCGCGCGAGAGCCTTTTACAGTACGATGATTACGGAGTCGACAGCTCGCCGCTTTTTTCTCCCCTCGCGCGCTCTTTTCACTCTTTGGCGCTGATCGAGTCGCGGGATAGACGTTTGCATAATTGAATTTACGAGTTTCCGACGCTTATAGTCGCGCGCGCGGCTATATACATTTATTTGCACTCCCCGCTCGAGAGTTGCTTCATTTTGAGAGACCAGCCGTGCGGCGCGGGAGATTGTAAAGTCGTTAGTTTATCGCCGATGCCTCGGAAAGTATGCGCTAGTTGTGCTGTTGAGCATACTTGTTAAAATTTTCTTCGGGTATTTATCACACTTGCTGTAAATTCCATTGCCAGTTTTCTTCTTATTCGAGCCATTTCTGTATACCCCGAGAGACTAAGTTTACAACTTCACGTTTATGAATTATACGATAATTCGTTTTAATGAAATTTGTACCTTAACGAGCGAAGATATTTTTAAAATAAATAATTTTGTCAGAAAGTCAAGATCGAGAGTCATAAATTCGAATTTCCCGTATAATATACACACGGAACGTAAACTCCTGCACTTCATTTAACTCTATTTCGAAACTTCCAGTGAGTCAGTCCACCCTGTTGGATCAAGTTTATTTAACCTGGCATAATTATGTCTCACCGATTACAACAGACTAATCTTACATCCTATACACACAACGTAGCAAATATATATACGCGCGCAGGAGAGTGTGATAATAACATGCGCGGAGGTATAAACACGCGTGTAAAGATCGGCGTGTGGGCATGCACGCGCACTTTAAACTGCAAGCTATATACCGCCACTGCCGTCGTCGCGGGTTAGGCACGCATGCCAAAGTTTTCCGAGCGGTTCAAATTTTTGGCACGCACGAAAGCGCGTTAACGCCGCTCCGTGTATATACGTGTATGTACGTGAGAGAGTCGCAGAGAGAGAGGAACGCGACTACCGTCGGGCAATTTTAATTGCTAAAAAAATAGTAAACCTGGTAAGCATTCCCCACGACCAAAGCGTGCGTATAGCCGAACTCGTAAAATCGGACGAATACATGCGGCGTTTATATATAGAGAATTTCGGGTACGGTATGCGCGGAAATATCCGCGTGGAATTCGATGGTACATTCGAAAGCGATATGCGAGGGGCTGAAATTCATGCTTTGATGATTATTAAATCGTAATCAAATTTAAATTTTTTTCTAACTTCAATAAATCACTCGGTGGCTTATACTATATTAGGATACAGTATTATACCTTTTCACTATACAATTCCCAAGTATACACAACGCTAACCGCAGGAACAAGAATTTCGCAGCGGCCTCGTTAACAAACCGAAAACGCTGAAAAAAAAATGTCACCGTAGAATTAAAATGCTTCAAGTGCACTCGCGCGGGTATACACTACGGCCATTGTCTTTTATTAACGAGCTTTGCCAAAAAGAAGAAAGCCGTCGTCGTCGTGGCCGGGGGGCGGCGTAGGCGCGGCGTCGGTGCTGCCGTAGTTCAGGAATGCATATATATGCGCGCGAGCGTACGTGCTCGACATGACACTGGAATGCCGATGCTTGTATATATAGATTCGGGCGCAATTGAGTTCTGGCCCGCGAACACAATGCATTCAAGAAGTCAGCGTGAGAGACAGTTTCCGCTTAGTCGAGAGAGAGAGAGGCTGAAAATTTTTGCCATCTCAAAATTCCCCTTTGTTTTAGCCGGAGGACCGTGACGCAACACGCGTATGTGTGTGCACGCAGCAGCTACATGCGGCGGTGTTGTTTCTCGTGCATGCATGGCTCGAGCTGGCCTATAAACTTCTTTTTGCCGCGCGTATAAGACGCGCGGCAGATAAAAATGGAATTTATTAGCTGGCCGCTGAAGTTTTCAGATAATTGGCTGTGTGTGTATGTGTATGCGTGTGTGGCGATGATAAAACTGAGCGTCGAATGTTTCAGTGTTATTGCGGGATTAGAGAAAAATGAGTGTTTAAAAATGTTTACGTGTACGTTAATATTTACTGGTACTATGATATATGGATTTATATTCTTTCAATCATATTGAATTTTTTATTTTCACCAAATAGAAATATTCATAAAATTAGAAGGTATGTGATTTTACTCCCAAGTAGTCTTCAAGATAGTGTAAAGTATATAATAATCTACGGAATAAATAAAGCTCTTAAGAAATGAAAAATAAATAGTGCGAAGAAGATACAAAATTTTTCCTAAATCCATAGACACTTTACCCGCATTATTTTTCCTATATTAACCCAGACAAATTAAAATCTCCTCTAGTCGTTGCACATACCACTCAATTACAATTTTGTAGCCGCGCGCACCTCATTGACGCGTACTCGAAAAAGCAATCCATGCCACTCTCCTAACAAGTCATTTTTTCTCTTCACGGCAGTTACGCTGTCAATGAGTCGCCTCGAATCGATCACTTCTCCTGCTCTTCACTCTATATACACCTCCGAAAGGCCGCATGCACGCGAACAGCGCAGAAAAAACCAAGCGCGGGGAAGAAAGTGCGGCTATGCGCTGCATGCAGCTTCGTTAAGAAGACGAGAACGTGCACGCGGCCCCGATCTTTTTATATCCTAATTTAAAATTATGTCCACGAGCCGTTTATTTATAAATTACACGTCAAGGGTCTCTCTCTTTTTCTCGAGGAGAGAGAGGGGGTGAAGAGGCTCTCGCGTATCCTCGCCTCGGGCGCTGGAACGCATAATCACGGCACTATATACGTATAGATAGGGCTTGCGCGCGAACGCGCAACGGGCGCTTGACAGAGTTGCAAGAGAGGGAGAGAGAGAGCGCGTTTACGAGGCTCTTTAAACCGATTATTGGCGATCGCTCTCTCGTCTAACCCCCGTTCCTGCGCTTGCGATCGTCCTTTTACCTCCTCCTTCGCCTCCTCCTTGAGCCGAGCGAGCCTGGGACTCTTCTCCCGCGCTTCCCTCTGCGCTGCACGGATACCGGTTTTCGAGTCCGAGGATGTGCCGCGTGTTAGCTTCTCACACAGGCCTTGTGGTGTATAGATGTAAGTTCCTCGTGACGAAGAATTTCGGATATAGTTGAGGTTCGAATGGTGTGTTTATGCTGTTTCTGTAAAAATATAATTATCTTATTTATTCACGGAAAGAAAAAAACCAGTAAAAATTACCAAACTTTTAGTAAAAATTACCAAACTGTTAAGTAACCCTGAGGCAG
>UXGD01000154.1:0-87697 GCA_900474315.1 Torymus auratus
ATATAATGTCATATTGGAAATGTTGCATTCTAGTGAAATTAGATATTTATTGCATTAAACAATTAAGATATTAGTATAATATTCTTGTGAAAAGGAAAAGCCTAAATTTGGAACATATTATATGCTCAGGTGGCGTTATATGGAATGAAGTTTTAAAATGAGCTCGATAAGAGCTGTCGCGCTGCAGTAGGACACATCTCTGAAACGGTAGATTTATTGAAATAAATGCGAAATATCTTTGAAATTTGACACAATGCATTGCTTCTGATGAATTGATCAGTAAAATTAATTAATATTAATGTAATTTATGACTGTAAGACCGATAACAAAATTCTTATCAGTTGATATTAGATTACAGTCGACATAAGTAATATTTTTTAAGGAGTAAAATTAATTATTTATTGCAAGTTATTAGTAATGTTATTGTAAAAATGAACGATCTAAATCTATAATCGAGTAAACACGTGCATTACGTCATTCCAGCCCTCATGATGCCAAAAACTATATCCTGCCCATATAACCATTACAAAAGTCCCTTCGCCCAAAATCATCTCCACTGCCTCATAAATCCACATCAGAAGGCAAACATTATTATGTCAATCTCTCGCTCTTGATCTAGCGGCGCATAGTTAACCTCGCTCTCGCCTCAGGCTCGCTGTTCTCGAATCAGTATAAATAAAGCAAACATTCTTATCGCTCGCGGCAGCGTCGAATTCCCTCGCAGGCCACTGTGTCATTCCTCCTTCATCGCACTCTGTGTGTCATCCCAATAACTCAAAACCAAACAGAGACCTTCTGCAACTCGAGGAAGAAAAAGCTTTGCGTCACGCTCGAATCCTCGAAATTCGCTCTCCTCGATCATCGTTCTCCCAAACAATATCGCGTACATATACCTCGCGTGACGAAACGCACGACTCTCTCTCTCTCTCTCCCTCTTTCACTCTTGCTCTCGTCTCACCTACTTCATTTCTCCGCGCGTACGCGGCCCGTTACATATACACACATATCGTTGGGCAAACGAGATCCAAATTACTTCACGCGCACGCAACGCCGCGAGCGCGGAGGCGCGTTACAATAATTAGTTTGCTCGCAAGCGCTCACGAACTATCAATTCGCGCGCGGCATCATCCCCCGCGCGCGCGTTCGAAAATTAGCGAGCCGTATAGTTGCGAAACGGACAAGCGCGTGAGCGGTTGCTCGCGATTTTGTGTAACCAAAGCTGTTTAGCAGCGAGCAGAATTGCGCTTTATATATATATATATATATAGATGCGGATGTGCCTCTGGCGTGCAAGATTCGCGGATTCGTTATAGGCTAAACGGCTTACGCTGAAACTTATATATAAAGGCTAATTTCATTGGGAGTGCATTTTAAATGTGTTATTAGCGCTTTGTCCTCAGGTCGTCGACGAGCGTTTGGCTGATGGGAATTGCCTCGAGTGATATCCTACGGGTATATTAATTTGGAATCACGCGCTGGCAGAGAGAGAAGAATTTTCGTAAATTTTCATAACGCCGAGCTCTTTTATATATACTCGCGCTTTGCGACTATACTTTTAACAATAGTCAATAAAACTGATGTATTTTTACTTCATATGTAGCACACAAGACTATTCAACTGAAATCTATTGTAAAAGCATCATACACGTTTATGACGCTCCGTTTCGTCACGGTCGAATATACTTGCAGGTAATGGGAAGTTCTTGAAATTCGTTATTGAGCGCGAGCGAAATGCGATGTGCGGCGCGCGTATTATCCATGGGCATATTGATGCCAGGGCAAAAAATCGCACGAATATCGCATCATTACTATAACCAACAGACGTAATGGCTCTGTTTCAAAGATCCCAGATTAAAATGCTTCAACTCAATTTAAGATGTGCATGAAGATGCAGTCTAAGATGATATTAATATGTAATGATATATTAATATCATCTTAGACTGCAGTGTGCTGAATAACTAAACGTCGTTGGGATGAATAAAAAATTGAAATTTCAAAATCAAGAAATATCACATGATTGCATTATATGTGAAAGTGAATTATAAAACATTCTCCTCTATCAGATATTGAATATCATTCATGAAAGTAGTAGTAAATGTAACAAAGACAGAATATTATTCATCATCCAGTAATCTTCCAGTAAACTCTATAATAAGTGAATAATGATGTTGATATCTAAACTTATCACCACACGAGCATCCTCGCTTCGTTCGGTAGCGCTAGCTATATATATAGCCAGCAACAGCTGTAATACACACGGCCCATTAGATGATTTTTTCGCGGCACGTTTTCTTTTTTTTCGCAAGCCGCTGTGCGCACCTCGCGATTGTTTATTTTACGAGTAAGTGCGCGCAAATACTTGCACGCGGCGTGCAATTACTCGCGCGCGCACGATTGCGGTCTTAGAGAACAAAAAAAACATGATAAACCCGGCCGAAGAAGTCGCGGAACGATTATTCAATTAGAACACGGGAGGCCGGTATTTAGCGAACCACTCTTCCAAAGCGTGAGCGAGCAATAGAGCGCGAAGCGCGCGTAAGGGTTTTTATATAGTATATAAGGTTGGGAGCGAAGAGGTATGAAAATATAGACGTGGCCTTCGAAATACGCGCTAAAAAGTTCTTTTATCATCGTTTCTTGGCCATTTATGGTGCTTGAATTTTAAGATTCTGAAAACAGCTGCGGCGCGGCCTTTCGTTAAATCTTGCGTATTTTGACAGATAAAAAGAAAATTGTTACTATTTCTGATGTGAATAATTTTTAATTGCAACACGAAATATTATTATTAATATAAATCCTGATATCTCAAAAGTTTTTCCATATATTCTCCGATTAAGGATAGTTTAATTGAAAATATCGGTGGTACAAAAATATGAGACACGTATGAATTATTTAATCTTCAAAAATCATGACTCATTGATAGGGCTATTTTCTGCCTGCCATATCCAACCGACGTTATTTATTACTCCTCTATCAATTACTTAATTAGGACGACTTTTTATAGCTTCCTATATACAAGCATATTACTCCCGACGCGTTCTCATTCAGTTTACTGGCACATTACACATATCGTGGCAGCTCATCCTCAACTTTACAAGTTTTCCTCTCCACGCATACATTTATCAACCCCAGCTCCAAGTATAGCTTTAAGCTCGCTCGCGCACGTTGTTCTTTCTCTCTCTTTTTAGATCACAAAGTAATTAACAACGCAAAGGACACTAATCCACTTGAAGCGCCACGTCGCCGCGCGTCCAAAAACACGCGACTCTGAAATGTTGAAAAATCGAGCGGCATGATCGGTATATGCGCATTTCATACGCACGCCCGAGGAATTTTGCAGCTTATATATAGCGCGCCTAGCGGCGTAATGCATTCGTTAAGCGAGTATACGAGCTGCATGCGCGCGTGAGTGACAGACGCTCACTTGCTCTCTCGCTCGCGCGGGATGTAGTAATACAACATTGTTGATCACGACGTATGCGTCGCGGGGGGCCTCTCTCTCCCTCTCTCTCGTGCTCACAAGAGAGACCTCTAATTTCGAACCTACATGCATATACGCATAGTCTGTCTCCTTCTCCCTCTCTTACTGGTTCACTCTCTCTCGCTCGCTGCATTATTGCGCGTCGCACCGCGACAGATCTAATATGCCCGGGCACGTTTGTACGTCATTATTATACGCGCTGTGCGCGCGCGCGCGTGTCTCTGTGCCGCAATTCGGGGACAGATGGATGGATGATGCACTCTACGATGCGCTATAGGAAGTCAGGGTTTTGTTTTTTAAATTTCCGGACGGTGATCGGTCGCTTCTTTCTTTCATTTACTTGAAAACACGGGGATTCCACTGAGTTTTTTTTCTTGACGATAGAGCATGCATTGGTTCCCTTCTCTCCCATCTCTCTTTCTGTCACTCGGTGCCAAGAGGATATGGTAATGGGAGATGGGAATCTTCTTTATTACGCGGCATTCATTTACATGATTTGCGACGAGAGCATTCCACGCCGGAATCGACGAGCAGTTCGAAAGAGAAAGAGATAGGGACTTTTTCGGCTTCTTTATCGATCACTTATTTTTCATGATTCACTGATTTATGACGGGTAAAGTCATAGTATTATATGTAACGGCGACAATATACGAGCCGTAATTTAATTATTATAATCTTGCTTCAATTTAGCGCTGATTTAAGCCACTTTGTATCCTGATCCAATGCGAGAAATCATTTGAAATTAATGGATACTTTGATCAAATGATTGCCCGCCCCTTTCACCGTTAACATATATAATTGTTAGTTGGGGCAATCAACGTTTAAAATAGGATAACCGAGTGAACCTCGCTAGAGCCGAGTAATCAGCAAACATTACGGTGACGTAGAAACCAAATGTACATTGATATTATCCGTGGATAGCGTCTTTGTACGCTTGCTAATCATCAATATTACCAGCGGTCGTATCGGAACCCGATTTCCTATAACGCCGTGCGGCCCTATATGTCCGTGGTATATCAATTCCCTTTCAGACAGGTCAGCGCGCTTCGCGCGACAAAGTTGCAATTGGAAAATGAACCGCAGCTACTAATGGCCGCGGTTTCGTTCAATTGCCCGTTCAACTATTCACGGCGCCCCAATCAAAAGGAATCTTGGATAACCCATCGGCGCGGTCGCGAACGGCTTGGTCAAACAAAGGCGGCAAATAACTGCCATGCGGTTGCGGTTTTTTTGCAACTCTTCTTTTTTTAGCGCGCGCGCGACTCGGTTGAAAGGAGTGGTTAGACGCTAGCATATTTAACTGGGGCGGGATAACGAACTTTTCGAAAGATTTTTTTATTTATTTGAAAATTCCAGCAAAGTTTGAGAAAAAAAAACAAAGCTCCTATAAAAGTTCTTGAACAATATATAACTGACCCCGCATGGAAACTTGGTCAAGCAATAGAAAGCCTTCGCAATCTGCCATCTTCTTTATATTGAATGTATCATAATGGTTTAAAGACCGTCCGTTTCCATTGTTTTTGCTCGTATATACCTTTTCTAATATAGTCGTAGCACATCTGCGATATCCGCAATGAAAAGATTTAACGGTCTCTTTTATCAACCGTTCCTCTCGTATCATTATTCGACGAGTATACAGAGAAACCTTACGAAATCATTATATCAATTTGAATATATGAGAAAACGAAAATACGAATTCCGAACGCTCGCAACAAGAAAGAGAACCCGACGAACAGAGCCGCCGCGCTCGAACATCTTCCGCAACCAGCATCATCCCGCTATATCAGAATACTTTCTTCTCGTTACGTAAAAGCGCGCTCGCGTATACCACTGCACATATTCCATTTTCTCCTCTGCTCCTCTCTCTCTCTCGCGCCGGTCGCGTAAAAATTCCGAAAACGCATTACGCCGCTCTTTACGAATCGAACATCACAATTTCTGCTTCCCTCCGACGCGCGTCCAGTTGAGCGCGAGCGCGTGCGAAATTTCTCACTCGCCGCACGATAATACGCCTACGGCGCCGTAAACGTCTATCATCGCAGCTGCACGCGCCGCTGTTGCTGCTGCTGCTGCAACGCACACACATATACGCAGACACACTCACGTGCCGCGCTGTCAAAGCGTCGATGCCCCTTTCGCAAATGGCTACCGGCTGTGGCCGCGTGGAAAAAAAATAGCGCGCGTTGCGAAAACTCGTTGGAAAATCGATCGTGCGCACGCGCGCGCACTGCTTGCGCGATGAAGATGAATCGACGGGAGCTTTGTATAACGCGCGGCTTTGCGAAAAGTGACATTAAGGTGCGCAAGCGTGTGTGTGTGTGTACGACGGGGAGGTAGGTAGAGAGAAAGAGACGAGCTCTGCTCTGAGAGGGAGTGGGACGCATTAGCGCGAGGCGAATTGTAAAAAGCCGATTAGGCGCGATGATATCGCAAGAGCGCAGCTGATGATTATTTCCCGGCGATGAGAGCTCAGAGGGGTTGGAACGCGGCGCACTTTTTGCGGCCTTGATTCCGATTCGTCACGACGTAGGTATACGGGCGAGTGTGGATATAGTGTACCAACGCGATGACATTAGCCGCCTGATACGCCTATTAGAGCGATTTTAGAGCAATGGCTTTTTTGCGAGACTATTATATAGGTTGGATAACTAGTTGCAAATCGCGGGCCTGAATGAATGGGCATTCGCTGAATGTGGAAAAGGGAGTGTGTGTGTGTAAGTGTCTGAAGAGCCGACGTAATCGGATCCTCTTAGTCTGAAAAGATTGCTCGAATGGAGAGTAGCGAGTGTTATTCTAACGTAACTTGTATACCGACTTTTTTTTTACTAAATGTCTACCTCATTATCTCGCTACTTTTCTAAGTCGCTACAATCAGTCTCACTTTTCTTGAGATTAGAATTTTGAAAATTACTTTCTTACGATGTTCAACGAAGAAATCTCAAATTTCATGGAATCACATTTCCAGCTTATTTGCAAAAAGGAGATGGATTCATTATGCGCATTTTGTGTTGAAATTATCAGAAATAAATGAACGTTTTATAACGTTGAAATAGTCAGAAATTTTGCGAAAAAAACATTATTAGACCTGTGCACATTTTGACAAAAATGAAGTTTTGTTCTTAACTGCATTTTTGTCAAAATTGAGTTAGCATCGGAATTTATACATTATAACTACCCTTTTTCATCTAAAATTGGTACGGAAATCTGAAACGCGTTCAAACAGCTAAGTGTATATATAACCACTTAACTGCACCTGTGCCCGGAAAACCCCACTTAACTGAATATGCTTTTTTTAATCTATAGCCTACAAATAAATATTTTTCAAAAAGGAGGTGAGATTTCTTATCAACATAATGAAAAAACTATTTTTTGTTTGATAGAAAATTTCTTCATTAAATTTTTATATTTCGTATTAACGGCTTTGATTGCTGGGCGATGGGGCGAGTGTGTATAAACAGTAACCGAGTAATGTTCGGTTATTCGGTATTCGGTTTACCGAATTTCGTTGAATTCACGCACATTTCTTAGTTGTGTAATATACTATATTATTGTTTCTTTTGCCTATTATATTTTATTATATTTTTTCAGGTAATTTTGGTTTCAAACCAAAATTTCTTTCTTTGGTAAATTAATTTATCTGTTTGCACATCCATATGTCCATAAAAAATTTTTAAATTCCACAAAAGCGAGATCTAATATAATAAAAGCAATCTTAAAGAAAAAAAATCGCTAAACCGTAAGTCTCCAAATCTCAAAAGGATTTCCCGTATTGTCATTTCCCATTATCCATTTTAATGAGCTTCGCGCGGAAGCTACTCTGGCTTCCTCTACCTCGCATTAAGCCTCCCCAGCGCGTAGAGCGCTATAAAGCTCATAAATTATGATCCGCCGACATAATTATCGTCGATGAAGATCGATAAGGATTCCCGCACGCGTCTCAACTTTGCGCGCTTCATGGTTATATAATGCGAGCGCGCATCGTCTTGGTGGAATTGCGAGACTGAGACGGTCTTTAGCAAGCGCGTCGTCGTACGCCCAGGATCGTCATAATTATCGTAGTATGTCCGTGTGCGAGTGCTGTGCAGTGGCTGTGTGTTTTTTTTCTGCATGTTCGAGGTTTGAAGTTGTTATGTACGAGCGGCTTTGAAAATTAATGGGAACCGATCGATTGGTCTGTTATTAGGTAGAAGCGCAAAAGGTAATGCGTATAATGATGGCGTTTGAGTGCAGGTATCTTTTAAAAGGTTGATTTTAGCGGTATGATATTTTGGTTATTGATATTAATGGGGAGCTCATTTACAAGTAAAGAGTTCTGAATTGAAAAATTAATTCTTTTCAAGCGAAGGGAAATGTTTACATTCAGTATTGACAATTTAAAGTGATTAACAGGGACCTCACCGAAACGAAATATAAATTTTAATTTCGTTTCTTTTTATTTTCTAGAAACGTAATTTAAATTAATTTTGATTTCGATTTCGTTTATATTTACCGAAACGAAACGTATTAATAATTTATAATATTGCTATAGTTTATGGATAAAATGAAATTTGTTAAATTATTAATGCAAATTTTTACAAGCAAATATTCACATAAAATTTAATTTTGTCAATTATTTTTCAACGATTAAAAGAATCTTTGTTTGAAAAACAATCGCTTAAATGTCTTCTTCATCTCCCGACGATCCGCATTTCTCAGGACACGTTTTATCGCGCTGCGCATCGAGCTGATGATGGCTCGAGAAAGAGAGAAAGAGAGAAAGAGAGAGGGAGAGAGAGAGAGTTGAGAAAGAGAGCGAAAGAGAGAGAGAGAGAGAGAGAGTCGAGAAAGAGAGCGAAAGAGAGAGAGAGAGAGGGAGAGGGGGGTCGAAGATAGAGAGGAAGAGTGAGATAGACAGAACTCGGTAATTGCATTATAACTGCATTCAATCGACGGATTGACGTGATGAAAACGTGTAACAAGCAAGTAAGTTTAGAAAACAGTTTTAGTTATAAGTTTTTGTGATGAAAATGTAATTTTTTCAAATGATTAGGATATAGAATATAGTTTTGGTAAAAGCTTTTAAAAAAAAAGTTAGATAATTAAGTATATTTATGCAAAGAGTTAATGAATTATTGTTATGAGAATTATATTGCAATTCTCAAGAGTCGCTATTAGAGTTGGTATGGCACATCTACTCCCAGGCATACTGGCATCCAGCACTGTTTTGGAGTTTTTGTTTCCATAATTAGTATAATTTTCACATTCGTTCTCTAAGTTATGTTTTCTATTTGCATTAATGTGTAGACAATTAAAAGGGAAATGCTAAGGTTGCGATACAAACTACCAACTGCTCGAGCCAACCCATTTGGACTTTATGATCATCTGCGAGGAGCGAGTTGATTAAATAACGCGATTCTCCTTAAGATTTTTAAGTGTTTAAAATGCTTCGTGGTTATAAGGTTTGTAAAATGAGATTTCAACGGCCTGCAGACATACCAATATTTAATTTTTACATGCCGATGTTTCGGGAAAATTCTTTATCTCCCCTCTTCATGGCTTACTTAAATATCGAGATTACAAAGGGCTTAATTAAATATTTAAACTCACCCAAGGATGTTTTTCTCACGCTAACTGCAAATGTCGATATTACCTTATTCGTTTTAGAGGAATATACTTTTCTAATAATCTACAGAGCAAACACATGACTATGAATTTCAAACAGAAAAGTAATTAAGAGCCATTTCAAAAGGAATTAAGTCGTGTTAAAGCTAAGTAAATCATTTTAATGAGATTCATGGAAATTATATTAAACGCTGAATTACCCATTTAGAGTGTTATTAAATTGTATTTATTAATATTTTTTACAAATATTCTAATTCTAAGTTTATCAAATAAGAGCTTTTCCAGCGCATAGTAATAACTTTTATATCTACCATTTCGACACTGTATTTTAAATTATTTACTTAAGTAGAGTAAGTTCGATGTGGTAAGACATAGTAATACAACAGTTGTGCAGCTAGCGCATCACACATGATTTATATTAGATATATTCACGTAGACAATATTTTTCGTATTAATCGCGCAACATGTTGAAACTAAACAATTTAATCATAATTTATTTCGAAATTTCACCTCCCCCGCTCTTAGCAAAAAAAATGTATATATAGACAACATGAATACTAACGAGAGCTTTCGCAACTGCAAAATAACTCGATTTCAAACTCTACTCGAAAACGGAAACCTCTTTCACACTGAGAAAAATATAATTCAGTTGCACCAGTAGAAAGTTAAAAAGTCATCGATTTGTTTAAGGTGGCATAATACTCGTTAGACCGACTAAATTTGTTGTTTTATACGTAAAAAAGCACGAACGTCAAAGGTGATGCCCCTTCAAAATCACGCCTCCTCGTTTATTTCCAATTAACATGACAAAGTGCTATATATTCGCGACTGCTATATATATCCTTCCCCTCCACGGGATGATCATTGTCCGTCCTTGCGCAACGTAAATTTCGCGTATTATACACTTGACAAATCAATCACGAACCCATCGATCACCTCAGGCACTTATCCCCGAACTTCGTCGCTTCCCCTGCCTCCGTTCCCATCACCACAGTATCTACCAGAGGATTAAATTTTTCGAGGCGACACCTTGGACGGCCTTGCCCCGCAATAATGAAAAGCATCGCACTCGCAAATACACAGGCGCGAAGTAATGAGTCTGCGCTGCGGGCGATTGCGCATGCCGTGCTCCAGACCACCTGCGTGTGCTATTTTTATATGTGTATATGCGAACAACGCGGTCGTAGAAGTATCCGTTACGTCAGGCGCTTGAGAGAGGCGCAAAAAGGGAGGGAAGAAGAGGATCGGGGGAGGCATATAAGCTTGTATGCCTCGAATTAACCGACGCGCGCGCACGCGCGACCATCTAGGCTCTTTGTGGACGCGTGTGTGTGCGCGCGGTTACATCAGGACGTTTTGCATCTCTCGAGAAGAGCTATGT
The DNA here is from genome assembly GCA_900474315.1 of Torymus auratus. Lineage (NCBI taxonomy): Eukaryota > Metazoa > Arthropoda > Insecta > Hymenoptera > Torymidae > Torymus > Torymus auratus. The sequence goes on from UXGD01000154.1 coordinate 10,463, forward strand.
GTGCGTGAGCAAGAGAGATTTGATGCAGTTTTCTAGATGTGGGACACGCTAGTAGAGGCGCTTTGAGATTTGTGGAATGTGGGTTTGGAGGAGGGGCGGGAATGTCTTTTTTTTACTTTGGTGTGGATCAAAGGGGCTTTCTGGAAACATGATATGAATCGCTCGCAGGGGATGTTTATTTGTGCGCGAAATGAGAAATCCTGATAGAGTTGTTACATTAAAATAAAAGAAAAATTTAATCATTGAACAAGAACGCGTATCAGGAAACTGTGCAAGAAATGGTATTAAAAACGTGAATGGGCGTGCGCCTGCAATGATTAATTCAATTAAAAAAAAAACTGTTTCCAAGTGTAGGAACAAAGTCGTTAAAAGTTGCTGCCACCAGCTGTGAGGTTTCCAACCGCAATTCTTTTGAAGAAAATCAAACGTAATTTCATCGACGCGATTGCAATTGCAACGTTCTTTGAATCGACATTGTTAACAATTTTTGCCGTCTTACAGCGAAGCACCGACGCAGCTGCAATTACTGTATCCAATAGTTTCTGGGGGGAGTTAAAAATTCATCAATTAATTTTTCTGGGACGATCATCATTACTGGAGCGCATTTCCATTTATCACGTCGCAACGGTGAATTCAGTACAATACTTCTTCGCTACGGAGAATAGTCTGGAATATCTTTGTCGGTCTTTGATGAACTCCCGCGCAACCTATAGAATTTGAATATGCATTGCTTCCCGAGAATAGTGAATTTACCAATCAATTCGAAATTTCCATCGCTGACCCGTTTACCATAACTCGAAAAATTTTAGCATACAAATTAAATTATTTTCTCTCCAAATATATATATAGGTATGAGCATGGGATTGAGTAATCTTTTTTCTTGGAATTTTACTGCTACATTTTTATTGCAGAAACTATATTGATTGAACGCAATTAATACAGATATGATATGCAATGTTGATTCGAGTTCTCTGCAAATAAAATACATTTCCGAACGCATAATTACCAAAGCAATAAACACATAACATATATAATATCTTTGGCATACTCGCACACCCTGCACACACATACACACATCTTCGTCCAAAGTAATAAAGGCAAATGTATTTTAGTAAATTATATAGAGATGAATTATATAGAAATTTTTATTTTCTTCTTTTTTCCATTACAAAATGCACGTAGGTGTAAATACATTTTTTAAGCATATTCAATTGCAATGGTTTGATATACATGAAGCTAATCTAAATTTTTCTATTTTATTTTAAAGTCTTTAATAATAACTTTTGTCTCGTGTATTTTTTCGAGATTTGTTCGAGTAAAGTTCGAAAAAAAGTTCAATCTTGGTTGCATGATGTTCTTTCAGCTTCTGAACATTTTTAGTTTACTACCTATAAATTAATGTATCGGTTAGAAAATATATGTGGTTTATATACATTATTTTATCATTTATACTGTTATATTTAAGATTATTACGAGAAAGGAACAAATTTTCTTGAAGAAATCCGGTGCTACCTCACTCTCAACTTCTCACTGCAAAAACGAATTTCCAAAAACTCGCTCATATGTTTCACGAATCATATTTTGGCTATATTTATATTATACGTGTTTCTCACTGTTAACTCGGCGCGTGCTCGATAAAGTTTATCACCACGCGCGAATATATTACTTATATATTTATCGCGCAGCCACCCGCCGAAATTTTCGTATAAGCGTCGCGATTTACGAGCGGCAATTGAATTTTCAGACGATGGGCAGGCAATACGCGTGCTGCGTCTGCTCTTCTTTTTGCGAGAGGGGACTGATGCAATTGTAATTAATATGGATGCGCCGAGCGCGATATGCGTGCGCTTAATTTTAGGCCGGATCGTAATGAAACCGTCGGATGAGCTATTAATAAGCGTGGCCGAATCCGATGCGAGCGTTTGCGTGTATTGCGTAAGTTTTAATAAAAACGAGTTAACGAGTGTAGGATTGCGAGTTTGAAGAGTGTGTAGTTTTTACGAGACCACAGCGTAATAAATTATGGTTCAAGTATAGAACGCGTTTGGATTGGAAGTAATATTCATAACTGATATTGCAGGTTAAACAATTTTAATTTCAAACTTTACAGCAGATAAAAGTTTAATGCTGACGATTATTGTCGGATATATTATTTCAGCAGAATATTAAATATTATAATCGTATTTGCATCGCTCCATTATATGGTCTATTTTGATTTCCATTATATCATATTTTATCCATTTGACTTATTGCAATCGATTATTCATCATATAAAGCTGCCTGGCATGCACATCTGAGCGAAAATCGTGCTCATCAATCCATTGAAATCCAACGCGTAATTAAAAAAAGTTATCCCAATTCAATGACTTCGTGTGTCATCGGTAACGCATGACCGAATGCACGAAATTTTCATTAAACGTAAAAGTATATATTATTGATTGTAGTGAAAGCTTTTAATATTTTCATCAGAGCCAACCGTGTATTTTTCGCAATTATTCGCTGGCGTTAACTGATTCCAAACAAATGCTTTGTGATGTAATTTAAAGCTCATACGCATGATAGAACTGTCCTGATACTCATTCACTGCATTTTAAGCATGCTTTTAATTGAAAAATAAGCTGATGATTTTAGCCGACCCAACGAGCAAATTTTAACATTAATATCACGCGGCATTACAATCGTCCTATATGTATTATATCTATGTTCAACATCCAGTCCGTTTAGGTATACCTCTTAGACGCGTCTAAATGACTACCCTATTAATTTTCCTTTTGCTGAATTATTGTTCAATTTACATTTATTTCTTTTGCTTGTTTTTGACAGTTCTGCACATTAGATAACTACAGTGGTTCCTTGAAACAAAATTTTTCACAATCAATTCTCATGAATTAATGAATAACCAAAGGTATCAAAACTCGAACTACACAATAATCGATGAAACCTAAAAATACCACCTCGTGATCCTTTCCATCGCATTTACGTACGCAGCCGAGAAAAACCTCGAAAGCGCAAACTTTTTCATCAGCACAGCCCAATTTTCCGACGAGTTACCCAACCGCCCGAAAATCCCCGGCTCTCATCTCCCAGCTTTTTTCTTTCGCGTTCGCGGGGTATTACGGCGCACACAGCGAGCGAACGAGCGAAAGAGAGATAGATAAAGAGCGCAATTTGGTTGGTCCAAATGCAGGTCCATGGGAGCCTGCACTGTCGTCGTCGACGCTCCGCGGCTTTCGTCACCCATCTGCCGTGTGCACGTTTTGCGGTCTGAGAACGGCACGCATCGGCTGCTGATCCCGCCGGCACAGGCGCACGTCTGCTCCAGGCTTTTCCCATGCGCCACTGACACACGCTTTCCTCTCTCTCTCTCCCTCTCTATATCGCTCACATACTCGCTCACGAGCTGAGCTTCCCGAGACCGGCTGCACGACGCTTATATGTAATACGCGCATGTACTCGGGATATGCAGCGCGTTCGAGTTACCGCGAACGAGGATCTATTTGTAATACGATAAGTGTACGTGGCGTTTGAACGATGAGAAGATTCGGAGATTCTTATTTAACGCTGGGTTTCGTTATATATATGTAGGAATAGGTTTAGGTGTATATTAGAGATTCGCTGAATTTTCGTTTTCAATTGTTCATTAATAATGTGCTTTTTGTAAAAAAGCGTTGCACTCATATAAACGTAAACCTGCAGCAACATTAAGATAAGCGTTAACTTTAAAAAAAAGCTTCATTTACAAGCCTCCCGGACCTGTATAAGAGATACCATCTACACCTTTTTTCGCCAGTAATCAAATTCAAAAGGAAACCCGAACACCGGGGATATATCCGCTGGCCAACGTGGAACATCCACCTTATACCCACAATCGTTGTGTATACTTTTTTTTCCTTCGGCGTGGAATGGCGCGCGACACGCGACGTGTATTATGTATATAGACGCGCGCGGGACATGCAATCAGCGCCAAAAGTTCAGCGCTCGAAATGCGGCTGAATTGTTTTTTTTTTTTTTATCAGCCCGTGATTGATGGTTCCTCGCGTTCTACCGCCGCCGGCAATTATACTCCCGGCGTCACAATCATTTACCGCGTGAGTATATGCGCGCATCTTCGCTCTACTACCGCGAGCGCGTGTCTGAATGCACAAAGTATTATACGCGCGCATATATAATACGTAACTTTCACGCGCCGGGGTTCTTGTGTCTCAAGGCCGCATCCAGGTGACGCAACGAGCGCGAGCGTTGCTTTGGTTCTATCTCTGCACTCTCTCTCTCTCTCTCGCGAGTTAATCAATAATGAAAAAAGAGAGGAGAGTACACGGAGATGGAGGAGGAAGAGAAACGCGCGCGCCGGCCGTCTGTTACTGCTGTAGCCGTAAATTCGCGGCATTTTAATGCGCGCGCTCGCGCTCGATGCGCACAGGCGGATAATTGATCGTTACAGGCTGTAAATAAAGAGGATTTGTGTACACAGGGCTGATACAATATTTCTTTATGCGTATTTAAAATCACTTTTTCATATGGTTATTATTTACAGTAAAAATATATCGTGTTGCACGTAATACATTATGATATATCGAAGATATACTGCATTAGAACGTGTGTGCGTGCGCTTCTTCACTTTCGATTCGTAAAGGCCAATAACTGATGATAAATAAGAGCGAAAGAAAAGAGCTACATATATATAAGTATATAATTTCCAGCGTCATTTTCGGCCTGACCGTGCTGTTGTCCCGAGGAGAAAATCGCAGTGAATTTATACACACGAGCAGCTCGAGAGAATTTTAATTACACGAGCGGTCCGGGACACGCGAAGAAGCGCACACACACACCACGCGCGGCTCTCGATACAATCGATTACAAGAAAAATCAACAAGGCTGGTAGGGGGGGAAGAAACGCAGCGTACGATTTATTCATCTTTCTCTCACTCTCTCTTACGACCGCGCTGCGTCTCGAAAAAGGCAAAAACAAACGTAACGGAGATTTGCTCTTGTTTATCTCTCGATTCTCTCTCTCTCTCTGCAGTCTCATTCGCTCACTTTTCATTCGCTCGCTCTTATTTCTTCTTCTTGTACTTGTATCCCTCGCCGCCGGCCGCGGGCGAGTGGGCTGGGTAGGAGGCGGTGCCCTCGTAGCGGATCATCGGCCGGTAGCCGCCTCCGTCAGCCACGTACTCGACGAACTGCGTCCGGCCGTCAGGCAGAAGCACGTGGTAGCTGCCCGTGGCCTCGTCGTCCTTGCGCATCTCGCGGTGCCCGAAGTCCAGGCCGGCGCCCGCGTCCTGCACCTCGTATGAGAACTCGTAGTTCACTGGGTCCTGGTGGTAAGATAAATTTTGTTAATTTTACAAGTTGCATTGGTCTTGGGTACCTGCTGTCATGAGCGATTATTCATTTATGAAATTGGCGGACGGCTAATCTCGTTAAAAGAGAATCTATTTTCTAGTTTACATATTTTCCATGTATCAATCGAGGTTTTCCCTTTAATCTCGTTAGTTACTGAATTTTACTATATATCCATTTGATTTGATCATATCTTTCAATACATATATATATTTTATTTTCAGATGAAGTATCAAATGTAGAAACGTCGGTTTCTTCTAAAGTTAAATAAACTTAATGGATTTTCAGTATGAAAATTAAATATAAAAAGTTTCTATTTGAAATTGACTTTAGCATTCCATGATATTTATTTTAGATTCAAGAATAAAAAGAAAAATCCATGTAACTGAGATGGAAATTGTCAAACACGTATTTCACTCGGCCGCGCGTAGGCGGATGCGACAAGCTCGTAGCTAGCGGAGGTTTCGTTAATTAGTCGGGAACGTGCGGATGATGAATGTTGCATTGCATACCCCTGCCCATTCGTCCGGATGGCCGGAGTTGGACTGCGGCCTCGAGCCGCTCGGTGGTAGATACGCGGCTCCTTGCGGTTCACTCCGGATTCCGACTAGCATTGTCGTCAACAGCAGTACCTGGGGAGAAAATGACGCGTGAACTTAAAGCTCCTCCTCGCCTTCCTCGCTTCTCATACATGCACGATTCTTGGCATAGCTGGAGAATGCCAAGTAAATTGAGGCGGGCATCGCCGGCTTTGCCCCGTAAGCTCAAAGTCGTGAGCGCGCGATCAAACGAAATCGCGCTGAAATTCGGTCGGGACGCAGCTCGCTCGGAGGGAGAATCAGCGGCTTTGAGATTGAGACTGGAAGGAGGTAGAGAAAGAGCCAAGGGAGGGGAGTAGGAAAGCATTTAATTAATTCAAGAGATTTTCATTATTTAAGGGTAATTAGGAGACGCTGCCGACCAGGCCAATGCTTTTATTATTTTATACGAGGCGAATTATTGCCATTTATTATTTGATAACTGGAGACCAAGTTATAAACTTTAGACTTGTACAATTAAAATGAGCATACTCCGTTTTAAATTTGCACTTGCGAATGCAATACTATTAAAAAAAAGTGTCATGATTGTTGGCGTTTTGTGAGATTTTTAATTACTTCGTCGAATACTTTTTCAAAGTAAAACGTTTTAAAGGGACGTAATATTTAAAAAAAAAGTATTTTTACACCAGTTATTGAAATATTCAGTATTTTGTTTCATTCAACATGAAGTGAATATTATTTTAATTGGAGTTATGAAAACAGAATTACATTTTTGTTATTTTTCAATGACAGTTACAATTTATTTTAAAATTGTATTGTTAATCGTTGTGCAAAAATATTATAATTATTATTTTAAAAGTTATTTACTATCCTACACAAAAAGTTTTTACTCTTATATGTACATGTTGTAGTGTCTTGGAATTGAATTACTTTGGAAAATCAAATTGGAGGATTTCGGCCGATGTGTGGTATACAAAGGAACGCAGGTGAACATACACAATCAACGCCATTGTCTAGAGCTTGTGAAAATATACAATTTAAAAAAAAAATTAATTGAAGAAAATAAAGGAAAAGTTGAAATGAATAAGCGCTAAATTTGCTAAAATAAGTAGAAAACTCGAGATTTCATGCGACATTCAGTAGTTAAACTTGTAAAAAAAAATTTCATACAGGTAAATTCGTATGCAGATATTTGAGTTTACATGGATTCTTTATGCTCATATCAGTTTTTACGTTGTTTGTTGAGATTTATCTAGGGAATCCGTAACGATCCTTCATATTAGTTTTCTTTAACGCTTTTTTTAATTACGATAGATTTACGTATACACAGTATATGAGCAAACCCCGGAAACTTTTAAAATTTCGGTAACTGCAAACTTTTAGATTTAAAAGGCTGTAACTTAAGTTCTTTATAAAGCACATATCTGAACCAAAACTCAAAATGTTCATTTTGTAATAGATGAGTGAACAAATTCTAAACAATGGTAAACGAACATTTTATTACAAAAAATAAAAAAGCGAATAATTGGTCATTTTTGATGATTTTTATGTTTTTTAATTTAGAAAAAAAGTCATTTTCTATCATTGCCAAATTGTTACAGCTTTTTTTTGTAACAGAGGCTTTAAAATACGCCGTGGTAGATCGATGTACCATGAGTAACAGGCTAGAGATAAGAGTTTTTATTTTTGCACTTCTTGAATACTGGAAAATAAAAACTTTTATATCTTGGCTATTTTTCATGGCACAAAGATGATCAACTTTTCGCTCTTTTTGTAATTTTTTATAAAAAAAATCTTCCTCTACCGTTATTCAGAATTTTTTTACTTCTTTATTGAAAAATGAACATTTTGAGTTTGGTTCAGAACTTGAGTTTTACCTTTAATATCTAAAATTTTGAAGTTACCAAAATTTTAATAGTTTTACCAAATATCAAAACAAAGACTAAAATGGATGTTTTGGGACGTTTATAGTTTTAATTAATGTAGTTTAGATTTATGGTACAAATAGCACCGGACTTTTTTTAATGGAGTGAATTAATTTTGTACGGTTTTGTTTTAAATATTTAAAAACTGTTAACGTTAAAAAAGTAAAAATTTTGCCTAAAAAGAGTTTTTGCACTACATTTATTAATAAACCAAGCGTAGAATCACGAACAAAACTACTTTTGCAAATATTGATTATTTAATACTTACGTTAATCATGCCAATACAAAAGATAATTAATTTTAAAAATAACATATTATTTGTATTTATGATTATCACGTATTTAAGTAAATGAAATGTGATTTAATCAAAGTAATAAGGCCGTGAATAATATAAATTGTCTTACTTTACCTGAAAAATCATGGGTGTAACGACGGAGTTCCAAAGTCGAGGGATACAAAACTGAACTAAGGCTCCAAGAAGCCATCAGCCGTTTATATACTCCTCGGCGGGTTGCGAGGCGATGAGTTGAAATCGAGGCGAAAATACAGTAATTTGCAGGATTTACAATACAAATGCAGCACTGTGATTACATTTAATAAGAAAACCGCAGCATTTGTGACAGCGACGATGACGCCAGACACTAGATGCTGTGTCTGGCGAGTTTGTACGCGTCGATTTCCTGTTTGCTGTGATGACGCTCAGAATACAGTTAAGCAGTCTGAGCCTGCGTTGCACCATTACTTACTTTATGGTTTGTAGTTTTTCCACTGCGTTGCTTTAGTCAACATTTTTTAAATGAAATATTTGCTTATTACGTAAGGTATGAAATAGTTATTCGATTCCCGAGTTATTAGAAACAAAATAATAATTCAGCAGAACCATGCTTACCATAATGTTCGAAAAATTGAAAAAATTGATAAAAACTCGAGCACATTGTTGAGCCGCCGTTACAGGCGATGCAGCCAAGCTCAGAGAACATCCTTTCTATATTGCGCTCTGCGTGGCTACATAGCTGTCGCTGCGCGTGTTGTGCAAGTTACACGTGGGACGCTAATGCAGCGGCTTATTTTACACATGCGCCGCGCGCCGGATTACGCCATGCCGCGGTACTGCACTTTCCTGAGAGCCATCTTCCTCTTATATTGATACAGATCCTTCGCGAAGGTAAAACGCATATCCACGCGGGCCTTTCTATACTCTCTGCGTGTACGGGCCTCTAATTTACCGACCGCTAGCGAGAGCGATATATATATAGTCATTTATAGCGCGCACCCGGATAAGCGAGAGCGGCATTGATAGAGAGGGCGAGATTAAGGGACCTGATTAATCTGACGATGCGCGGCTGCAACTATGTTTATGCCGCCCTGTTCACCGAGAGATAATTAATTACTCAATTACAGATGAGTTCTAAAGGCATGTCGTTAATTCGGGTACGCCCTTTCATTATTAACGGGTTAACGAGCGTGTGTATATGCATCCGCTGAAGATGAGTTGGCGGAAAAATAATTGGTTACGGTGACTAACTAATTTTGATGAAAATCTCGACATTGTTTGGCATAGTAAAAGAAACTTTTAAGATAGTTAAGATAAGTAATTTGAACGTTAATTTATTAGAAATAATTATTTTTATTCGCGTATCTACAAGTGTGCTGATTATTAAAGAAATGCTTAGCAAATTAATTACTATCCGTAACCAATCATTTTATCCGCGGTATAGGGTATTAATTTGAAAAGGATAAAGAATATACAGCAGCGTGTGGTTGACCGCACATTTTATTACTAATGCGGTATTTTTTTCGCTATGGTAACTACACAGTTTTTTTTTCTTTAAGCACAGTGCTTTTTTCATAAATAAATAAGATGAACGTATAAAAGTAATAGATAAGTGTTTTGCAACGCAAAATTATAAAAAGTGTTACAAGTAGACTGTTTGCAAAGTTGTAATATTTCTTAAAATTAATACTGATTCTAGCACATTTTGTCATGTGATGACAAAATAATAACGTGCGACGTGAACATTATACAATGCACGATAAGTCTAAATAAAAAATAGTATATGCCTATAGTGATATATGCAATCAGTATTGATATCCACCATTAGCCGCCGCGTCGCCGCCACTGCCAGAGGGATAGCCGCCACTGCCACCCTGGTTTCCGCCCGCATTGAAACCGTTACCGCCTGGACCACCAGAGGGATAACCTATAAGTAGATTCATTATTCTTAAGAACTTTATTAAGTACTGTGCGGAAATAAAATTTTTTTAAGTGTGCGAGATTCTACTTCTCATCAATCGTACATTATAAACAGCCATAAAAGTATAATTACGCACACTGAGTTCGAAAATAGTACATTACGCAACAAGTACATGAAGTAGATGATTCCCACACAAGTTGTATTTGTCGCCCGAGCGTAACGATCAAATCTATTTTCAATACCTATGTAGCGTACGCAGAGTGTGGGTTTCTTGCACACTGCGAGTTAAAAATGTGGGAATCCTACACTTTGAGTACGCTAAATAAACATGGAAATTGAGTTTTGCGCACTTAGTTTAGGAAAACAGTATACGCTACGCGTGCGTGTAGGCGATTCATACGCTCGTTTCATGCATTCGCTTCGCTCAAACAGCACTCATGCGTGAATCACCTACTTCACGAATTTGTGTCATAATGTACTATTCTAATACTATTATTTAAAAAGTTTGGTCTCAGAATAAATATATTACCGTTGGCTCCTCCAAAGTTATTATTATCGTATCCGCCGTTTCCGCCGTTTCCACCGCTTCCACCGTTTCCACGGTTGCCGCCTGGTCCACCAGATGGGTATCCGCCGTTACCGCCTCCATTTTGACTGCCACCACCGAATCCAGAGCCACCCTGAGGGCCACCGGATGGATATCCTCCATTACCACTTTGTTGACCGGAGGGATAGCCTTGATTTCCACCTTGGCCTCCGTTGAACTGTCCGCCAGATGATCCACCAGATGGTCCACCTGAGGGGTATCCACTATCACCTCCGGCACCGAAGCCACCGCCGCCACCCGAAGGGTAACCCTCCCCTCCTTGGCCGCCAGCACCACCGGCGCCGGTGTTGGCTTCTCCCTCGTATCGGATTTGGGGCTTAAATCCTTCTTGATCAGCTTCATATTCTACAATTTGTTTTCTGCCATCTGGCAAAAGAACATTAAATTCGCCCTGTGCTCGATCACCATCGCGCATTTCTGTATGTCCGAAACTACTACCTGATTGGTCGTCTTTTACTTCATAAGAAAATTCGTACTTTGCTGGCTCCTAAAATGAAAAATAATAAGTTTTTTGCATTATTAGTCGGATGAAAAATTTTAATATGTTATATATAAATTATATTTTTCTTATGATATCTATTTTCCCGACAATAGTATACAAGTTATAAAATATTCTTACATCGCTTCCTTCATCAAGTCCATTTCCGCCTGGACCACCGGACGAATATCCACTGTCACCGTTAACTGCTCCCGAAGGCGGAGGTCCATAACTATCCTGTACTTGTCCTTGGCCTCCAAAGCCATTGTTGCCGCCTCCTTGTCCACCGAAACCTCCTGGACCTCCACTAGGATATCCGTTATTTCCGCTACCACCACCGGGAGGACCGTAACTGCTTGATGGTCTTCCACCTCCATTTCCGCCTTGTCCAAAACCGCCATTGCCACCACCATTGCTACCGCCATTGCCACCGCCATTTCCGCCGCCTTGACCTTGCGGATAACCGTTAGACGATGGTCCACCACTACCAAATCCATTTCCAGCTGCGGATGGCGGACCATAGGAGCTGGATGGCCTGCCGCCAGCACCACCTTGACCACCTCCGTTTCCACCGCTACCGAATCCATTACCGCCAGCTGAAGGCGGTCCGTAACTGCTGGACGGTCTTCCGTTAGATCCTCCACCAAAGCCGTTTCCACCTCCAGGAGGACCGTAGCTGCCGGATGGAGCTCCTCCAGCGCCACCGTTGCCGTTCGAACCACTACCACTTCCGGGTCTGCCATTGCTTCCGCCGCCAAAGCCGCCTCCGTTGCCGCCAGACGGGGGTCCATAACTGCTTGATGGCCTTCCACCATTATTTCCTCCTCCGAATCCATTACCACCGGAACCGCCGGGACTGCCGGCCCCGTTTCCACCCGATGGCGGACCATAGCTACTTGATGGTCGTCCTCCGTTTCCTCCGTTGCCGCCGAATCCATTTCCACCCGACGGTGGGCCATAGGAATCCGAGGGTCTACCACCTTGTTGGCTACCGGAACCACCAGGAGAACCTGCACCTGGTCGGCCAGCACCACCGCCGAATCCATTACCACCGCCTCCGAAGCCGCCGCCTCCGGGCGTTGGAGGTCCGTACGAGTCGGAGGGTCTGCCAGCATTGCCTCCACCAAATCCGTTTCCACCTCCAGGTCGTCCAGCTCCGTTACCGCCACCAAATCCAGGGGGTCCATAGCTGTCCGATGGTCTTCCACCTTGTCCGCCGAATCCGCCGGGACTTCCTCCGCCAAATCCACCACCGCCAGGACTGCCACCTCCAAAACCGCCTCCACCAGGGCTCCCACCACCGAATCCACTGCCACCAGATGGTGGTCCGTAAGAGTCCGATGGCCTGCCTCCACCGAATCCATTACCACCCTGCTGAGCTCCTCCTCCTCCTCCTCCTCCTCGGCCACCTTGCCCAAAACCATTGCCACTGGGCGGTGGTCCGTACGAATCCTGCGGTCTTTGCGCGCCGTTGCCACCGTTACCGCCTCCACCGAATTTGTTGGCGTCATTGCCGCCGAACCCTGGAGGTCCATAACTGCTCGACGGTGGCCCGCCGAAACCTCCACCACCACCGCCGCCGAAATTACCACCAGGTCCTTGACTGCCGCCACCTCCACCACCACCACCCCCTTGGAAATCGGGAGGCCCGTATTGATTAGAGGGACTTCCACCGCCCGGTCGACCACCGGCAGCGCCCCCACCGAAGCTGTTGCCGCCTCCTTGTCCTGGAGGGAGGTACGAGTTTACTGGCGGCTCCGGACGTGCCGCACATAAAGTTAGCACAGCCATTAAGCATATTGCCTGGAAGTCATAAAAGTGAACGCGTGTTACTTCACGATTATAAATAGCACCTTTTTATTTTCTCTGAAACGTTGTACTTGTTTACGATGTTGAGTTAACGATAATCCACTTATTTATTACGATAGGAACAATTCTTTATATTAATTTTAACTAAACAAGTTTTATTGGAACTTGCATGGAAAACTTATTGCAAAATTAAAAATCGTTATTTTTAAAAACATTGTCATCAAAAATATCATGAATAATCAAAGGTTCATTTAAAAAATACAATTCGAAATGATTGGTGCAATCTAAAAAGCAACGTAAAACTTTAAAGTGACTCTCCGCTTAAATCCTTAACACTCTTATAATGAGGCGAAAAGCTGCATCGTATCTCACCTTCCCCATGATGGTCGATTGAGTAACCGAGCACATAACAAGCTGGATGGGCTATTCGTCCAGCTTCGCGCCGGACGCAACGACTGGCCGAGTACAGAGAAGGGTGGTGTGCGTGTACGTGTGCGCGCTGCTGTGTAGGTCGTGTGACGCGGGGGAGCCGCGATATGACTCTTCTCGCGCTCCCGTGCGTGTGAGTGTGCAGGCGCGAGATGCGCACCACTCGTCTGTCTATCTGTGCACGCGCGCGCACCACGTCTATACGTGCAAAAGCCGAGAACCCCGAAACGAGAATGACAAACCCGCGGGCCCGTAATCGACTTTATATACCTCCCCCAGCGGCTCCTGTCCACGGCGTTAGATCATGGATTTGGTGCAACCACTCGGAGCGCGCCAGCGAGCGAGCGAGAGAGCGCGAACGGCGGCGGCGGCTGCAGCAGCAGCACCGGGGAAGATTTACAGCGAAGATCGTTATAACTGTGTCATGACGATGAATCTATCGTGCGGTGACGGTGGTGTCTCGCTGTCTCTGTGTCTGTGTATAGATTCGCGGCGTGTGTGTCGACGGGAGTGGGGTTACATACGAATGAGAAAGAAAGAGAGAGTGGATGCAGCAGCATCCCACCGATAAAGGATTCCCATACCCTCTCTATTCCGATTCGCGGTTTGGAAGAGCGATGCCATACGAGCGGCCCAGCAACGTCGGCGGCTCGTATATGCGCATCGTTCTCGCCATAACAAAGTTAAATGAAAGGGCAACTGCGGCTAAATCTAGGACGACGGGACGTACACACAACGCGAGCGCGCCACGTGTGTGCCTCCTACAACACGAGGCATTTTAGAGCGTCGCTTTGCTCAATGGCGAGTGTGATGAAATTAATAGGAAAACTGGCGAAATTCATGCAAATCGGCCGAGTCGCTCGCGCTTGCCGCGCGCGAAAGCAATCTTGATTCTTTGCTGATTTTTTCCCGGCCTGCTCGATGAAAGGACGGCTTGCATTTTATTTCGTCAGGCGCTAGAGTTTCTTGATAATAAAAACAAAATAATGGTTCAAACATGCATATTACAAATTATTGAACAAAATGAAAAGAAATTTTTTTGGTTCTATAATATAAAAGCGACCATCGGCATAAAAAATACTTGTTCATCGAAAAAAAGAACTAGTTACGGGATAAACTTTAAAAATAGCCTTTTAAACGTTGAAACAGCATGTAGATATACTTCTTCTCCTACCCGCTAGAAAATAAATAAGTAAACACCACCCGAGCCGCATAGTCTAGACGCTGGCGAGCTTCAATTACACCTTGATATAATGACCGCCCAAGAAATTAGCGCTCGTCTCATCGACTGCTCGGCGGGAGCCAGCTTCTCACCTCCCCTTCACCCCAACAAAAAAAAAAAAAACAACCCGGCGCGCGCTCGTTAATCCAATAACCGCACTTTCCTCGCGAGATCTGCGTAATAAAAGGGGGTCGGGCGCGCTCGCACCTCTGATTAATACCGACGCGCAGCTCTAGTCTAATCGCGAACCTTGCTTGATTATTAAACGGCGCCTCGTAACGAGGAAGAGAAAGAGAGAAAATTCTCGAACGCGGAAATACGCCGTGCGGGCTGTAATAAGACGGAGGCGAGGAGGGTGCATGAGTGGGTAACGCGATACGTACGCGAGGAAGGCTATGTATGGCGATTATGATAAATGCATGATTGCTCGTGAGAACGGAGAGACAGGCGACGCGCGCGTGGCTGCTGCTCCTTCCACGCGCTCGTGGAGCTGGGACCTTTCGCGTGCGCCGCGCGTGTCACTCTCCGCCGCTCTCTGTCGACGTCCTGCGCGCGCGCTGGATCATGAGGAGAGACGGAGAAAGCGTAGGTTCCGAAGTGGCATTTAATACGCGAGTCGGGACACTGCGCTCCACACAGCTAAATCCTCTTTTCGCTATAAGTAGTCCCGCGCCAGTCGCGGCATGGTTATAACAAGTCGTTTGCTTTCCCCGTCTTTTGCCTGTGTATTATATGCGCCTCTGTGTGTTCACGCACGCGCGCGGCTCTTTCATTGGTCTCTGCACCGGATTACGAGGGGCTTTTAGACGATTGCACTTTTTACGACTCCTCGTATTATACCTTTCTTTTCAATTCAGTTAATCCGATATTAGTTCGGGGATTCGGCTTCGGTCTCCAAGTTGGAACGTAATTAAACTATACTAATGCCAATTTCAAATAAATAATATATATATGTTATTCTCGTCGAGTCAAAAAAAAGCAAATAAATTAACTGCACCCTCTGATTGTAAATCATTCTTGTATATGAACCAGACATCACGTGCATCTACTGCACATAGTGCGTTCTATTTTTAGCCTGCCCGAACAGATCCGTCTCAACGGCATTAATATTGATGGGACGACGACGCATATCTACGGAGGGTGGGAGAGAGAGAGAGATTGCAAGTCTCCTTGCGCAAAGCCTTGGTCAGCATCCATCCGAGCTTACATACACAGAGAGAACGTTAGACGGAGATCAGCTAAAGACGCGTGGAGGAAAATGTTATGGTTTTATAGTTATATGGCGCGAGCGAACGCGCGCGTACGGCAACACTCTCTTTGAAAAAGGTGATCCCTTATATTTTCTCGCATGCACGCGCGAGAGGTGCATCTTTCGCGCGCGGATTGGTGCAATCGGTGCAGCAGCCGTTTGAGAGCTCGCATGCTCGTGCTGCGCTCAGGATATATAGTACACAGCATCATCCACGCGCGGCTGGTGCGCAATGTGGGACGGTTGCTCGAGATATACACACATATAGAGAGAGACCTATGTGCTCGCATATACATTACAAATCTACGCGAGGATGGGGGGGATACGTGTTTCGCCACGCGGCTTATTGTAAGTACACTTTCATTAGGCATGTCAAGCGTCTTTTGACGTCTTTTTACGTATGTGCGGCTTATAGAGCGAGCCGCACGCGCGCCGAGGATGTATCGCGGACGCGAATTTCCTCACACTTTACGAGCGCGGAATGTATTTTATTGCTTTACGTCATGGCACATTTAATATAGCTATCGTCGATGCCATCGAAAATAGTTTATGTAAATTTATCTATAGTACGTATGTATATATATACGTGTACGCGAGTGCATCTTCGCGCGTTTGTGTATATATATATTATACGTATACGGATTGCCAGGGCACAGTTTCGCGGCGTTACGTCGAGGCGCGCGCGCGCTTTCTTCTTTCTTTTCGCCTCGTCTCGAATTCGTGTTTTTCACGCACAATTCACGATTCCACGGTGATTTGCTAATTTACGCCGGGTATATTATATCTAAGTGGTGAAATACGCGCTGGCTTATCCATATCGTCGCTAATTTTGATACGATCGCGTGGCGCGATTTTCAGCGATGCTGATTGTGTAAAACGCGCTATTACGATTGTTCGAGCAGACGCAACGATTTGTTTCCCGATAATACATACGCGGGTTAAAGAATAATGGCCCATTAAGGGGGATATTCATCTTGGAAGACGAATATCATTATTTCGGATTTTACACCTCATTTTTAAGCTCTAACGAACCTATCTGCCATCTGGTTATTCGCGATTTCAAAATCACGTGTATTGATTATGCAAATCTCGGACGCATCGAAAATAACCGTTTGCATAACTTTTCAATAATATCAAATTTCTTTATAACACCGAGGTGTTTATACGATATTCTTTAAAAATTGAAGAAAGAAGCCACTCTTTCGATCGAGCAGGTAACGAAAATTAACCGATATATCGAAACTTTGAAAATGTATAGGTAGCATTTGACATAAAACTACAGCTGTAGGCAAACAATTCTCCCTCGTCCCATTTTCTGCATTTTCGTTGATCGTCATATCGCTCGGTTGCGCGAAATAGCTTAATTTCCCGGGGGCGATGTAGAAAGCCCAGCACAGCATCCCCCACCTCTTTCTCCTATGCAGATTCGCGCCCCTCGGCTCGCGTCACATTGACACGATCTTTATTGATATTCTCGTTGCTCAAGTTTAGCTCTCGCGTGATCTCGCCTGCAAGATTGGCGCATCTCGTGCACACAATCGTCGTCGTCGGCGGCGGAAAGAGATCGCGCGCGAGCGCACATGCAGCTATAGGTTTGTTAGGTAAGAGATTGCGCGGAGAGGAGAGACGCGAAGCCGTGTGGGTGTTATTGCCTTGGCCGGAGGTTTGGCTTTTTCCTCGTGTTTCTGCCGTTGATAGGAATTCGTTGAACCTTTTTTTTGGTTTTTATATTGTTATTGGAGAAACAATGAATGGTGTTATTAGTTACAATAATGCGTTGTTTATGGAACTCGTTAAGCTATATAGATTTTGTAATATTGAAATCAAAACTTTCTCAGTGTTAACATATTTACGGGAGTCTTCTATTCGAGACTATCGAAAAAATATTTTACAGTTTTTCCTTCGAAATTAACATTAATTTAAAGTTTTCTTTATATCCGCGTGTATTAGGAATTAGATCGAAAAAACATATATGATATATATATAAGCTCTCCCGTATACACCCATATATACACACATGGCAAAGGGACGATAGTAGATGGGAATTCAACGCTTATAACGCATTCACTTTCAAAGCTACACGCATCTAAACTTTTGCTCTGTTTTTATTCAACATTAAATTCTCATTAGTCGTTGCGTCTCGTTCCGTATAATTCATGCCGTTTACCGATTAGCTTTTTCAAAAAGTGCACTCAATTATACACTTATACAGTATACATGCGTGTCCAGTTAGAATATTAACTCCATCGATGAGACATGAGGAAATAATTCAATAGGGATCTTATGAACAAATGGAAATTTTCATGGCATTTTAATAACGTTAATTACATATTACACTATTGACAATTTTCCCGATACGTATGCATAAAATAATTAGCATTTCTCCGTGGCTCGTCTGATCGGTAGATATTATAAACTTTGACTATTTGCTATTTGACTGGGAATGTTAGCAAGAGAGGTGTACGTTTACTCGCGATACTAATCTCGTAATTACTGTTTTATATTAGGGAAGCGTATATATAACCATAAATAGTATTCATTTAAATACACATAGACGACTCGACGATAAAAAGAAAACCACTACGAGATCGCAAGCAATCACGCGGCTCGTAGCTCCGATCGCCACCTGCTGTTTAACCTTTGAAAATCCTCCGGCAAAGGCATGGCCCCTGTTCTTCTTCCAATCCTCTTGAAACCACGCAAGCGTTGACCAGACGTCGCGCATGCATGCATGAGCCAGCCCGCATATATAGGTATATAACACCACGCCGGCGTGCGATTGAGGAGTTCGCTCTCTCAGCTGCTATACTTGGATTTCCAAAGTGAGAGAGAGAGAGACATGTATAGCGCTGCCGCAGAGGATCCGCACGCCAATACGTACCTATACACTCGGCGGCGGCAGCAGCGGCTGCTTGAGCAATCCATGGCTCTTCACCTGATCTAATTTAGCGACCCAACATCGATCTACAGCTGTCTTTTCTCTCTCTCTCTCTCACCCTCTCGTGCGCGCGCTTCCACGATTGCACCACTGCACGGTAGCAGCAGCGGCGGCTGCAGAAGAGGAGGATCGCTACCCGATAAATACGCTCGGCGAGATTCGCCGCGGACGGCACAATGCGCCCGCGCGCGCGCACGAAATAAGCCCGAGAAAGAGAGAGATCGATCGAGCAGCGATGCGTTCGCCGCGGGCTTGTTGCTGCAGTTGCGCTTCTGTTTTAATTTTGTAACGGCGCATGTATACAGCGTGCGTCGGGGATTTTTCTTTTCAGAGGCGGTGTGGAAGCAAGCATCTCTTGCAATTAATTGTAATGCGTCGGGAGGGAGTACAGAGGAGATGTAGTTTCGAGTGCACCGGAGGAGACGCGAGGATTTTGTTGGGTTGGTAGATGAAGGATCGAAGAAGTAGGGGCGTGTGAGTTGCGAAATACGTGTAACGTGTCTGGCGAAATTTACTGTACGTGATCTATATAGTATTTATCGTTACCATGTGTAGAGAAATGTATGGAGGTGCTTTCTTACAACTTTAAAATACAATATATTAATACACAAGTCGTATATAAATATTTATAGATAATATATATTAAGTGTAAATCGTTCCCACTTTTTGTGCTACATATTTTGCAATGTAATACAGGCAAGGGAAAGCGAATCCTATGTACTTGCTTCCAGCTGCAGTTTCTTCTTTAAGCGCAAAAACTACAAAAATAAAACAAAAGAGAATATACTGACGAATGAATTATTCCAAAGTTGTGGGAGATGAATTCAAAGCAGTTTGTACACTTTACATACAAAAGAATACTTTTATCCTCTCTACACGTGTAAAACAAAGTGGAGGAATTCGTTGAAATCGAAATATTTGGGACTCCACAAAAGAGTCGCGTAAATTTAATCCGCTTCGCCTTTCCTCCGTGTATATACAAAGTACATAGATATCCCACGCCACGCGCGCGAATCCTCAGAAACACATTAATTGCGCGAAAGTTGAAATTAACTGCGGCTTCCTTCGGATTAATTAAGTGCCTCTTCCTTGTTCAATGCACAGCGCCGCGCGCTCAGCCTCGATAGCTCTGGTCTATTGCGCAATCGCGGCGAACTTGTAAATCGCTCGTTCTCGATAAGAGCCGTGCACCTATATGTGCATCTACTACTGAAAATCCATGTCTCTTCGCTCGAATGCACATTTACCAGCCAATCCTCCTCTCAGCTCTCGAGCTTTCGCGGACCCGATATAACGCGTGTACCTCTTACACGGATACACGCCCGTTCCTCGAACTGGAGCTTAAGCCGACGTAATAATGGCGTTGGTTTTGAGAGTGCGGAATCCCTCCTTTGTTTCGAGAGTCTTGACTCGCGTTGTCCTGTAATTAATTGTTATTGAGACGGTTAGGAGTGTGTTACTTACCCGATGAGACTGCTGTACTTGAGGGGAGAGGAGAATGGGGGGCCGAGAGTCGTTAGACGGTTGAGCCCTACGCCTGCGGTAGCCAGCGCGAGCGCGTACGAAATTATGAGCCGCGCGAAAACGTTTTTGATGATATAATCTGATTCATTAGCGGTGTGGTATACGATGAGCTTTTCAAGCCTGTCATTAGTCACGGGATATGAAGGTTTCAAAGTACCGAAAAATTGTGATCTAATTCGGAGATTATACTTTTGGATCATTCTTCGTAGTTGATCATTTGTAACAGTGATACGTAACATAATTGGATTATTTCGGCGAGTATGATAGAATGTTGCCCACTGTAATAGTTCCATTGTTACAATTTAATGATGCCCTGTAGTATTTCCATTCATATTGAATTTAAGTGTCAGGTAAGTTCTACTCTTTTCAAGTGAATGAACATTCGACGGTGCGAATCAATGAGGAAAATGAAAAAATAAATCAAGTGAATATTTACTACAGGGTTAATGAATTTTTTTATTAATTTGGATCAGTTAACAATTTTTTGTACATGATTTTTAGAGAAAATATATATTTATTTGACTTACTGAAATTCAAATATTGAGCAATGTGTACAATATTAATTTAAACAATTTTTACACGTACTTCCCACATCATACTACGCAATACTTTTGTTGATTTTTATAACGGTAAATGTAACAATTTGGTATATTTTCGCCTTATATTAAAATATTAATCGGAATACAAATGAAAAGTTCTAGATAATTTCATAGATAAAAATAAAGTTTTTTTTTCCAATTCAGTGTATATCATCGACTTAATAGAAAAAGCGGACACGTCGATTTTTAGTTGCAATAGCGGGCCCATCGATTTTTAGTTAAAACAGCGGTCACCTCGCGCCGGAGTTTAAATTATTATTATTTGAGTTCAGATCCACTGGCATTGATACATTTATTAAATTCATCTTTTTTAATAAAGAGAACAAAATTCAGACGCTAGGTGTCAGCTTTTCCAACTAAAAATCAGCGTGTCCACTTTTTCAACCAAAAATCGACGTATCCGTTTTTTCCACTAAGCCGACGATATGTATTGATGTGATAATTTTGTGTCTACACAAAGTGGCACCATAGCTGCAACTATTTCTTCACAGTTCGTAAAGGAAAGCCTTTGCCGATCAACTTTCAGGAGATCGTAAGGAGTTTTTCTTCGATGGACTTGAGATTGGCTCCGTACTTTCAACACACCGGGGTAAATGATCTAATAAACACCTTCATAATCGATTTCATAGGAGCATTGATGATGTATAATGAGTCTCTATAATAATATGAAAAAACCTTAAATAATAGGAAAATTCCTATTACGCTATTTTTAGGAATACTACAGCCTTTATCGCATAATATATATATATTTAAAGAGAGTATCGATAAAAGCCTACATTATCTTCAAAATAGATTTTCACGTGAGTAAAATCTTTTCGTAATTACAAAATTTCTCATCAAACTTAACTTAGGCCCTGTTCAGTTAATCCCGAAACTCGCGAATAGAGGAAAAACTTTTTCTCGCATCAACTGCAGCCGTTGCGCGCAAGTCAGATACACAATCAGTCAGGTTATCGATGTCTCTCTATCCCAACACGAAAATCCTGCAGTAATTCGTGATATCCTTTTCTCTCGTTCTCTCTCTCTCTTCTCGTTTTCGCCGAAGGACGCCAGTAAAGGAGAACGCTGTCATATACCTCTACGTCCCTCTTTCATCCCGTTTCCTACGCTGCTCAAGCGATGATGCAGTACGCACGAGCTAGAAAGAGAGATGAAGAGAAAGAGAGGAAGAGAGGGAGAAGCAAAGTTTATATACTCTCTAATCGCTCAAGCATCGGATTCGAAACTTGTACAAGTCTCGAGCTCGGCGACTGCAGCGGTGGAGCGCGAAACTTTTCCTTTCCGCCGGCGCGCTTCACAGTCGACGCGCCGGCTGCGCGCACCGCGCGGGGATAATCTCTTCTTCCCCCCATTGCGCGTCGTGGAAAATGTAGAGCGAAGAAGCCTCCGAGTGGGAGAGGTTGCGACGATGATCCGACGTGTTTACACAGTTCGTTAAGGAGGAGGAGGAGGAGTACGAGAAGATTGATGGAACGCAAGGGATTAAAAAGAGTCTTTGGATGGTGAAAAAAAACATCGAATTTTTTAAAAGAGTCATGAACAAGCTGGAGCGTTTTTATACTAGTTATAAAACGGTCAATTAGTTCAGAGTCTAGACGAAACATTAGCTATACGCGCGCTTTTACATTATGTACACTATACTGATAGCTCATCATGCTTTGACCAATATTTACATTATTGAAGGTACTCTTCAATGCTTGCATCGTAAACAATTATTATATATTTATGTAGATACAAGTTTTAGTGTATTCAAGCCTCCAGTGTTCTAAAAATACGCTACCTATTCATGCACATTAGCTTTAAAAATATATCCATCTCAGTCGCGGAACGATCGAAAGATTCGCGCCCGTCAATCATTGGATAAGTGGGCGCCCGCGACACTTATGCTCTCAGATATCGTCTCGGAAAACTGCGTACGCGACGATACACGTATTATATATGTATAGCAGCCAAAGCCCCGCTCGATCGATGCAGCCCTATATATACGCGAGGGCAAAAAATGTCCGCGATCGATACGTGTTAACCCACGAGTCACGAGGCGACCATTAGCGTTTTACATCTTCGGCGCGGCGTTTATATACATACCTATATAGCGGCTTCTCTGTCCCGGGCGACAAGCGTCCCGCAGATAGACGACGGGGCGCGAGATCGATTTATCTTCGCGGCTGTACTCTCCCTCCTTTTTCGCCGCGGCAGCACGCCCCGAAACGTTTCCAATTGGCCGTTCGCTAATGCGCGCTCGATCCCCGATAAAAGATAAGCGCACACATACAGACACAGAGACGATTGTTAATTAATCCTGAATTTCAACCTGAATTCGCGGAACCTCTTTGTATAATACTGGGAATAAAATGTTTTAATTCTGGGCGTAATCGATTCGGGTGATAAGTAGGCCGTGATGTGTTCAAAAGCTACAGCTGCACTTCCATCATTGCCGCGACGGATAATCTAATTATTCACGTAGAAATTCTCGACAAACGGGTTACTTCGATTATCCCTTCTCCGGGAAGAACGTTGATTATTTAATACAATTATACACGAGTACGTACTGGGTGTATATTTATATGGCTGTATGTACGGCAGCTAACGACGACGCAAGGATTCGAAAAGCACAATTTATTGGATCGAACTTTATCGGGTGTTCGTTTCACTTAGGAGTTCGCGGAAAGCGACTATTCGTATACAGCGGGAATCTGGGCGTTTGAACTTTCTCAAATGAAAAAGAGAGAGAGAGAGAGCGCTTAATCGATGGGGCAAGGGGGAAGCGTGTAACTGCACGGAGAAAAAGAAGCGAGAGAGATTTTCGCTCCTGATTTAGAGCGCTTCGAAAATCGCGTATCGCATTATCCTTAATTCTCGAGGATAAATAAGTTAATTAGTGCGCCAATGAAAATTTCTACATTTAATTATATTTAGCAATTAGAAGGACAAATAAAACCTATGAATTGCGCTTCTCGCGTGTGTGCACGTATGTATATATATGAAGCCTTTCGTTTATTTTCCGCTTTGCACCCAAGATTCCTTTCAATTCGCGAGAGAAATTTCGCTAGATGGTTATCTTGAGGCCCGTGTGCGATGCCAGAAGTATTTGATTTGCGAATGCGCTACGATCGAGGGAAAACATTAATTTGAAATAAAAATTGACTCGTCCGTCCCCGGGGAAATTCGAGGAGTGTATGCCCGATCAAAGTTGAACGCATACGATAAGACGTATATAGATCTGTATTAAGTGGAAGGAGGCAACTGTGCTAAGACAAACATCATTCCATTAGGTATAGTTATTATTGTAAGAATATCGTTACATCTATTATTTAACTAATTGAACACCTTACATCCACGAGAAAATTTAATTTCAGATGATGAATTGATGAAATTCCAAGACAGATCTGAATTTCATCTGTGTCGTATACCAGTTTCTTCAATTCGACAGTTAACAAAATAGAAACACTTTTATTATTCAACTCGAACCCTTAAATAGTAAAAACTTCGCATACGATGAGACACATATTCGTTGTTTCGATATTGCTATTATTGGTAAAATACGGTTACATCTATTATTACTGATCGAATCTTACAGTTACGGCAAAATTTCATTTCAGATGATAAATTCATAAACTCCCAAGAAATATCTGTATTTCATCCGACTCGTGTCAGCTGCTGCAATTTATCGGCTACCAAAATAAAAACACTTTTATATTATTCAATTTGACGTCTCAAAAAGTAAAAACTTCAGACCGGTCTCGCGTATCCATCGATAATTCGAAATTCAATATTCTGATAAAGTGATTATCGTCGCGCAAGGCAATCCCGCAATAAAGTAAACGTCTCCCTTATCTCGCTCGCGTCTTCGCGCGTGACATTTCTATCTCTGCGCAAGATTCCATTTGCTCCGCGAGGCCAATTAGACCGGCAATAATACTTTGCCGATAGGAATAACGCGGCGGCGACGGCGAGAAAGAAAAAAAAAGAGAGAGAGACTCGTGAGTTAGACTAGCGCGTGCAAAGTTATCGCGACTGATCGTCGCGGTTGAAGCACACGCGCCACGGCGCCCATTAATGCTGTATACCTAAGTCGCGTGTGTGCTTAGTGTGGTGAATTTTTTTTTTATTGGGAGTGGAGATTGTTGAAGTTAATCGGAAACTCAAGTATCGAAATTCAAGTTTATTTCTTGTTCGATTATTTGAAAATGAATGTTATAATAAACGAGTATTATCGTGGGATAAATTTAATAATTATGGAATAGACACATTTGACTTTATCATAGTGCTCGTTATGCTCTTCCAAAGGTTAAATTTAATTATGATTTAATTACGCGTTCCCGCTTTATAGAGTATATTTGAAACTCAATTACTTCACTGTCACTTACATAAACTGGAGTAAACATTATCGTATGCTCTACCATAAATTTTATGTACCCATAAACCGTTAGCCCATTATAGGTTGACACAATAAATTGGGTATCACCCCCGTCTCATAAGCGCTCTGATAAAATATTGATTTGATCGATTATAATTTGTACATTACAAAACAATATCAGTTAAGTTGTTACTGCGCTACTTAAACATCCCTCATTATTTATCTTTCCTACCTTTGTACTTAGCGGTTTTACTACAGTTTATAAAGTTTTACGTCTTCGTATTAGCTTGCAGGATAATTACTGATAAGAAACCATAATGATGGTAAAGTTCTTGTATAATATAGATCATAATAAGTTAATGTAATTATTTGCATTACAGCTTCACGCGGAAGATCTATATTTGATCTCTGATTCCATTGTCGTCTATAGAAGTTCCTCTGGTAAAAGTTTGGTTGGGAAAGAGTTTGGCAAAATTATGATTTTCGCACATTAATTTGGTAATTCTAAATTTATTTTGGCTCCTGATGCCAGCCTCCGAGATCTTTTAAAAACAAAAAACCGAACGTTATGAGCAGCATCTGAGTATAGATAAGATCGCTCATATCCTAGCATGCAGAGGATAATCGTCAGCGGTATTAGAAGCCGTCATTGCAAACTTCGCGATCAGCGGATTAACGATGAAAGTTATACCATTTATGCGGGCACACCGTGCTCGCATTAAACTTTAATCGTCAGTATACTCCTGACAGAGAAAGAGAGAGAGAGAGAGAGGAAGAGCAAATGAGTTTCGTTTACCGATAATGTAGATGATACCGGAAGTCGGAAGAGGGATCCGTTGAACGTTTGGCGAAAACCGATGATGATAGATAAGTACCCGAGTAGCGTGCCCGACTCTCTCTCTCTCTCTCTCTCTCTCTCTCTCTCTCTCTCTTCTCTTGTAGAGGGCATACGAGTAGCGATGCCGTTAGCCACTACCGTTGTACACGATGGAGCTGGTCAAGATTCCTTGGAGGTTCACTTTGTTCTATAGAGGACCTCGAGTGGAGCATCGTCGTTGAGGATTTTTTCTTAAAAAAAAAAAAAAAAAAGGTTCAATGGAGCACATACATGGCGCGCTCAGGCTTGATGTGGAGTGATTGGTTTTTCAAGTACTGTATATAGATATTGCTAGCAATAAGTATCGGGCGGTACTTAATGCAAAACAAATATAATGTCAGGTATAGTTATATGAGGAAGTAACGAAGGATTGTGGAAGAATTTTTATCGGCTGATATAGCTCAAAGAGAAAGCTACATAGTTTCAATGATTCCTGCCCTTTTACATCGATAATATATTTTTCATTTCTACGGAAAGGTAACATCGTTCGCCATTGCTATTTCTGTTGTTGAATTCACGCAACTATAAGTGCAATCGTCATGCCATAAAATAATCTGATAGGCGAATTATTACACAATAATATATACCATAATCATCGAAATTGACTATAGAAAAGAACGAGCGATGCCTCGTCAATAATATCTCAGTGAAAACGCACTGGTGCGTTTCTCGCTCAGCAGCGCGAAAAACCGCGATACAATCTCGTGATGGCATCTCGCAGACGCGCGCGCGCATGAAAGAACCTATAAACGAGCGTATATTATTGCATTAATCCTCTCATTCTGTCCGACTACTCTGCAGTCACGCTTTATTATCTTTTCCTCTTTCGCCACCATCCATCACCGCCTACTCACGCGAACACGTGCAAGAGAGAGAGAGAAACTTTTGCGGACAACGAGCGCGGTTTATTTTTAGCGCAAAGAGAGCTGTCGATTGTCGTCGGCGAGCTGCCGGTTCGTATGCGGCGTTATCCGAGCTGTAAATCGCAAGCTGGAAGAGCTCGGATTTTGTCGCGTTCATCGCTCGTGGATTTCCAGTTTTGAGTGGAACACTTTCTGAGAGGGAGGACAATGCGCGCGAACACGCTGCAGGATTTATGACTTCTGCGCGGGCTTATCGCGCGAATCTGAATGCCGAGCTTAGATTCTGAAGAGATTAACTTTATGATCGTGGGAATATTTCTTTTATTTGCTGCCCGTTGCGGGGGTTTGGATGATGTACCTGCTGCTGCATGGTGAAGACGTAAATATGTATAATACTTATACTATTGTATGAGGTAACCACAGTGATAAAAAATATTGAAGAGAGCGAAACGAGAAAAATTCAGCTCAACTTAGACGAAGATCCCATTTGTATTATCCAATATCCTCTTTTAATTGAATATAAGAAATAGAATTAAATATTTTTGCTCAATCACTGCACTCCCGCTACTATTTCATAAACGAAGATTCTCAAAGAAACTGGGAAAATAAATACCAAATTAAGCTTGACGGATGCCACGTATCTCCGAT
The DNA here is from genome assembly GCA_900474315.1 of Torymus auratus. Lineage (NCBI taxonomy): Eukaryota > Metazoa > Arthropoda > Insecta > Hymenoptera > Torymidae > Torymus > Torymus auratus. The sequence continues at coordinate 38,062 of UXGD01000154.1, forward strand.
CAAATCAATCCCAGGTTATCCAACGGATAAAAATACACTCCATTCTGCATAAAGTCGACATTTAGCATGTTACATAACGTACTCTCCCCTAGGTGAACTTCTTCTTCCAATTTTGCGAAATAGCCCAGTCTCTCTCTCTCTCGCGCGCGGGCGCACATATACTTGAAAAATAAAAGAACTTCCAATTACATAAACCCAATAGCCGCGGCCGCGATCGTCGGCGTAAAATCGCGGCGCCGATGATAAAAATCATCATCTCCTTTCCCGTACATAACGGCTCATTAAGCGCGCCGCCGATCACTTTGACAAGTTATCGACGGCGCTTGTACACCGCCGCTCCTCTCTCTCTCTCTCTACACACATATGTATACCTCCACAGGCTTTCGTTCAGCTTCTGCTCTCTTTCTCTGTCGCTCTCTCTCTCTCTTGCACGCGCGGCTGTTTATTTCAGGCACACTTATCACGCCCATCAGCGCGACGGGGAGTCGCACGTAGGTATATACCACGCGCGCGCCTCGCTTTTCCGCGAGGGAGAGAATTTTCGCGCGACGTAGACAAAGGGGAAACGACTTCCAGCGAGCGATCGCTGTCGGCTTATTTGAATGCGTGAACATTTGTACTTGTCGCCCACGTATACGCGCGCCAGAGAGTGAGAGAACCTTCGCCTCTTCTCTTCCGCGCGTTTTGCACTATACTCTGCGCCCCTCTCTCTTCGCGCCTCGCGGGTATATGTGATGCAATGCGGGAGCTGTCGTCGATGTGGGAGAGGGAAGTTGAGCAGCTCACTTTTGGACGATTTTGAGTGAATAATGGATTGGCTGCGAGCGTCTCCTCGTCGCGAGAGGTGAGTTGTTTTTCGAGGAAGGGGGAGAGAAGGCTCGTCGCGGTGAATGATTTTAGAGTGGATTACTTTTTAACCCCCCGCGAAGACTGAGACGCCTGGCCGAGCTCTATTATTATACTCGTGTACTTTATTCTTTATCATTTGCAAAGCGTCTCGAGCTAAATTTATCGCACTGCGCTGGTTGTACTTTTCGCATTCGGAGAACTACCTTATAAAGGTACAGTATTTCCGAATGTTTATGCTTGTAAAATTGATGCGTAACTGAATAAAGCCTGTCTCAATTTTCTAGAAAAATTGATATTCTTTTCGAATTCTAAAAATCTAATAAGAAACACGTGTATTCAATGACCCAATATATTAATCATCGTAAATAAACTTTCGATTTGTATCCAGTTTTACATATTCACAAGAATCTTCTAACAAACAGGCTAATCAAATCAGCAACGGAAATCAAACGCTCGTAAATTATACCATCTGAGAAAAGTGTGTACTCACGCACTGCACTGCCTCCGGCTAGTAATCGTGCTTCTTCAGCCATATTATTACTGAATTCATAAACGCGGCGGGCGTACAGAAGCAACAGCTGACTATTTGAACGTCGCATTAATTACATTACAGACAACTCTCCCTTCCCCTCTCTCTCCTTCTCGGTCTCCTACCGCAAAGCTCCCGACTCTCGGTCCACCAAAGTTAGCGCTTGACACACACACATACACATATGTACAGACAGATGTTCGTATGGCAAATACGAGTGTATAAACGAGAGTAAGGGGGACGAGGCGGTGGTGGAGGGGCAACGAGCCGCGTATACCTAGAGAAAGAAAGGAGCAAGAGGGGAAAAGAGAGAGAGAGAGATGCGCACCGGATCACCTCATTACCTACGTGACTCCCACATCGTTATGCAACTACACTGGCGAGTGAGAGAGAGAGGAGAGCAGGGGCTCTCATCGCGGGCCCGAGGGCCACCAAAAAGTCTTCTCATTGTCTCTCTTTCTTTGGATAATACTAGCCGACCTACTTTTTCCGGCGCTTTTAAAGCGAGCGAGCATGAGACTAACGAGCATTCATTATAGGCGAATTAGCCGGAATTCGGAGCGATTATACACGCTCGCGCTTATTTGGCAAGGCTGAAGAATCTTCTGCTCCGTTTCTTTTCTCTCTCTCGATATAGAGGGGGAAGAAAAACGCCGCGCGCCGATCGTTTTTGCGCTAGGATGCGCTACTAGTTCGAGAGGGAAGGTGTATATATAATACCTATTACTCGTTGCGGTAATGAATTTGCGCGTTTGGCAACGTGTTTGTTTGGCCATTTTTACGCGCCGTAGAGTTGTAACAGACGGGCGATGCATTATACGCCGAGAGAGAGAGGCGCTAAAGGCTTTATGATGACTTTTATGTGGCTGTGGTTGTAAATGAAGAGGCCATTCTATTCAATGAGCGTGATATTTATAGTGGTAGAGCCTCTCCCCCCCCGCTCCAGCAGTTTCTCCCGAAAAAAGTGCGAGTGCAAGTGCTCCGAGTAAATTAGTACGCCAACCGCCCCAGCGGTTGAGTTGAGTAACACCCGATATTAGATATCAGAACGCAATGTTGGCGAACGTATTTTCATACAAGTTTAAATGATTTCATAATTTGTTCGAAAAAATTTGGCAATTATAATAAATTTTTTTTTTATTAATTCTATAAAAGAACCTACAAAAATTTATATATTTATATGTTCAACCAGAGTACAAATACAAGTATAATTTGAGATCATGGTGGTACTTAGCTTGTTAAATACTTTTGTAGCTACCATTTTACAATTTTTGAATAAAATTTATGTGGAACCTTTCGGTATCACAAGATTAATATTCCTAGTTTTACTTTTCAAAGATCTATGATTATTTTGCAGTTCTGAATAATAGTCTAACAGAGATTCGAGATAGTTCATTACACACTATCCAATTATCCACTGCATTTAAGTAATTGTTCATTTTCAACTCGGCTAGTTTCCAGGAATCTTCAGAGACGAGTAATAGACGAGTAATATCATCTGCGTATGAGATTATGCTGATGTCCGGAAAACAGTTTAGGAGGTCATTAATGTCAATCAAAAACAAAAACAATAGTAAAAAAAGTTAACATATACTATTATTTACTATTTCGAAATTGCACGACTTATAACTACTGGATAGTGCATTTTGTCACAATTTTACATTTAGATGGTACAGTCGCAATAAATAATTTATTAGATACATTGAAAACGTTGTCATAGGTATTATAATGAATATTGTAATAAATAAAAAGAGAGTAAGCGAGAGAGAGGGAGTGATAGAGCGCATTACGCGGTCTCTCGGTTAATGGTTTATCCCTGCTTTATTGGTTTTTCGAAAGTTCGCGAGTTTTAATAGGCTCGAGCGCTATTAAAATTCCGCCGCATAGTTTTAAAACACTTAGGGGGTCGGGGGAACACGCGAAGTTCGAATCTCTGAAAGTTTGTATCTGAAAGGCCGGTAGTGCCTAATATTCGAATATCGCCATTATTTATTGTTTGTACGAGAAACTTGCAGAACTTGGAGCGCTCGGCAAGTTTATGAATAATGTAGCGTGAAGTTTAATGTGACAGCGCATTATGAAATTACTTTGCTTATAGTTATAAGATAGCGTCGATCTGATGGATACGTCGTTATTATCAAATTAATTTTTGGCCCGTCAATTAAGCGTTTCCGACATGTCAAGCTAATTGATAGTGCCATACGCGAATGAATGAAAATTAATCATCCGCAAAAAAAGGTTTCAATTATGTGCGAAAAAAGTATATAAGAAGCGTTATAATTGAATAAAAAAATATTTCTTTCGAAAATCTTTGCCATTATACGTATATCGTATTTTCGAGAAATTTAAATTGGATAAATAAATATATCGCAGTTGACCTACATGCGTGATGAATAAAATAAAATTATAATAAATATCTTGTCTATAAATAAACGCTAAAATACGTTTTGCACATAAACACTACAGCTTTTTTGACTTCACCTCAAGATTTTTGTTTTGCCAAAAATTCAACTTGCTGACCCAGAGATTAAAAAAATACTCATCTTAATTCGTACAACAATTCTCTCAAGGACGTACAAGCCTGGCATCCGAAATGTATCCCGTCCCAAACGCGAACGTGCGAAAGTCTACGTGCAGAGAAGCAGAAGAGAAAAGGCACAGTCGCGCATAAGAGGATCCCGTCCAGAAAAGAATAATTCGCAGCAGCGCCAGACGGGCTATCTCCGCGCGCGTACACAGATACGTGTACGCACGTAGACGTCGAGTGCGTGTCGCGCTGTACTAAGTGCATTTTCACGCGCGCCCGCGCCCCGGGGAATCCCGCGCGATATATTTGATAAGCTATCAGAGCGCTGGACGTGCCTCTACATCTCGTGCTACATTTTCGCGGTGCAAAAGTTAATTTACGTTTTAAGTTGCCCGGCTGATGTTTTTTAGGCGTTCCTGCTGTAATAGAGGAGCTTTCCACTTTTGCTTCATAATGAGAAATGCGCGCTTGTTTATTGTGACTCACTTAATGGAATAAGATTTTATTATCTTATCTTTTAATAGTCTGGAATTAAACTGACGTACGCATAAAATTTAAGTCTAAGAAAAAAAATTACAATTATTTTCTGAAGCAATTGGAATATTGAAAAAATACTGTGGATTTTTCACGAATGTCTGAAATTAAAATATGAGTTTCTATAGGGGTTACTCTAAATGAAAAACAGTGAAAAAATCACTATCCAGTAGCTAAAAGTCGTGCCCTTCCGAAATAGTTCGTATTATACACTACTAAAATAGTGCGTGCCTACTATTTCGGAGCGCATATTCACTATTTCGGAAAAGATCGACTTTTAACAATTGGATAATAATTTTTTCACTATTTTACATTTAGAGAGCATAGACCAAACAATAGTAAATGCTTTGGAAGACATGCGCTATTTAAAGCCCCGTTGATTCACTGTACGCCCGCGCCGTAGTCCCTTTGTGTTCGGATTACCTATTATAAGAACATAAGACAACAGGGAAGAGATGGACACTAATTGATGGGTCTGCTGTCTCGAAATAGTAATTTTTGTACGTTATTATCAGGTTTCAAAACCCAAAATTTTACATTCATTTTTTAATGTACTTCTGTCAGTTTTTGCATTCACGCTATTATTTTGTAAATGTATGTATAACATTTCTGATAAGTTTGTTTTGTAGATTTGATTCTAGGTTCAGAATTTTTAGTTTATCGAAGGCTATTTAGTTTTTTGTGTCTATTTTATATTTTAGTATGGCTGAATCAGTGGTTACTAGCCTGTGCGATCTTTCTTGTTTGCTAATTTTAGTTTTTACTTTTGTTAACGTATGTCCAACACATGCTTTAAGTAAGACTAGTCTCCACAGTATTTTTTTTTTTAATCTGATACATTAACTATAGGGTATGTCATTTTCTGGTACTTAGCTAAAAATGAATTCCAGTAGTTAGAAAATCTCGTGTACTAATTCTAACATTTGTTTAACCTGGGGGTAGTGGGATTCATTTTTGGGTATACCGCAGGAAATACTTCCCAAAGCCTCATTAAAATCCGTTTCCGGGAAACTGGAATCACTCCGTGTTGATAATAAACGCACATATAATTAAAATAATATTATAGTTGACTTTGACAAATTTTGTTGAAAATATGATAAATTGTTATAATATCATGAATCATAAAAAAGTTAAAAAATTGTTGACAAGAGTTTTCTGCAAATTTGCTTTAGATTGATAATGATAGAACTCACGTGTAAATACATTTTTTATACAATTGAACATATAGAAATTTTCGCTCATACTTTTTCTCAGAGTAGGGATAATGAGTACACGGTTAAAAAATGTGTGTTTTATGCTGTTGAACAAACTATTACATAAATTGTGTGTACAATACAAACATATAATGTGTTCTACACTCTCATTAATTTAATATTAGTAAGTACACGAATTGTGTGTACTTTTTCTTGTTAAAACTTAATTAAACAGGAAAATGAGTTACAAAGTCCGTTCTTGACGTAAATTTTGTGTTAAAAATGTATCTCATTTTCAGTGGAAATTGTCAAAATGTATGCATTTGTATTCCCGGTATGTATATCTACTTTATTACTCAATTAGAGATAAGCATTTGTATTTCGTTGACTGGTTAAATGATTTTGCACATAAACTTTAGTATACATTTTTAGGAAATCTGATAAAATCCAATAAATGAAATCTTGATTTGAATAATTACTGCTTGCATAATATTCTCAACAAACAGATCTAAACTTGTTGTCTCTTATTTTTCCACACTGCAATTCATCAGGCATACATTTCTCCCCGTTCGCTCCTAATATACGTAACAATATTCAGTAATCTGCAAAACTTTTCCAAACCTCACATAAAGACATATTTCTGCACACTAGCACGCGCGAGTCATATCGCACTTCGAAAACATTCCTGCGCTGTGCACATCTCGCATAATATAACGAGTAGAGGTGCCGCGCGCTCGAGGAATGAAATGAGCGCGCGGGTAAAATTTATATCGCTCGCGCCGCGCGCGCGCGGAGTGCTTTATTTAAATGGGAGCGTCTGTGGCTCGCGCGCGAGAAGCGCCGGAGCTCTAGACATCTTCGTTCCAGGAACAAACGCTCCTGTCTGTCGGTCCGCCGCGCGCTCTGCGCTCGCTCGCGTACCTTCACTTTCCCTTTTTTGAATTTCATCAGGAGCCGATGTATACGTGTGCGCGCGCGAGCGCGAGTTGCAGTGTATACGTGTGCCGAGAGTCGACAGAGCGCGTTTTCGTCCTCTCGGTGGGAAAGATGTATTGCGCCGGCCTCGCGGAGACGCATGCGGAATAAGTTCTCGCGCAATTATTACGCGCGCGCTAGCGCGGAATAATTTATCGGGCCAGAAATTTTTCGCGTGAATCACCGTTTACGTATATATATATATGTATATTCGTGAACTTTGCCGGCTGACCTGCTTTTGAGGGCTCGTTTTTCACGATGATTTTCTTAATAATATTATATGCGCGATTATGGTAGTGATGGTTTTTATTGTTTATATGATCTTTATGAAAATGCTTCTTCATTGATACTTCAAAAATTGGAAGAAAATTCGATCGTTCGAAAACCATACAGTATTTAATTGCACCGTAAAAAAGGTCTTTTCAGAAGTCTATAAAAACACAGATTATTTAATGGAATTAGTAACCGCTTTGAGAGCTTAAAAGCCAGTTTTTGTCAGTCCTCCGTATTTCAAAGCCCTGCCGCCTAACAATCTTGCATTTTGTTGGACAAATTTAAAAAAAATTCTGATATACTAATTTTGACACCATCCACAACCTACACTAACATTTCGCAGAAGGGGTGACCTCACCGACCCCGAGAAATTAATTCGTCAAGTTAACTACAACACTATATATCTATGATGCAGATATCGTTTGCGGGATAAACGCTTTTAATCATTATGTCTTAAAATTACAAATAGAATAACATATTTGGAAGCCTATCGAGAAGCCTATTTGACTGATTTCATTTAAAAGTTGGATAATCTACGGTTCAAAGAATTAGAAACTAAACTTTTAAAATTGATTGTATTGCAATACTTAATCCGCTCAAAGGCGCATGAAGGCGCCAGTCTTCGCGTGTTCTCTGCCCCCATTGGCGAAGAGTCGCGCACGCGGCAATTAAGCGACGATTCGCACGCGCGCGCGGGAGCTTTGAACCCTCTCGCGCGTGGCAAAGAAACTAACTCGCGAGTTGGGAGGAAAATTTTCGTGCGGCTTTAAGCCGCAAACGGCGCGAGATCGCCGGGCACTCGGGGAGAAACGAGAGCCGGCGTATTCGTATATACGGAGAGAACAATGAAAGAGGAAAATAAAGTTCAAAGACGGCTGAAAGGTTGTGGAAAAGCGCGCCCCCCGCGCGTTCCTTTGTTTTGCCATGGGCTGGCACAATGGCTTCTCTCTCGCTCGCTCGCTCGCGTTTTCTCTCTGTCTGTGTACGCCGCGTCGCTTAAGAAAGTCGTATAATTCCCCTCATTGTCGTACAAAAATTATGCGCGCTGGGCATTAGGGTAGCGCGAGCACGCGACAAAGAAGCGGGAAACGCACAAAGGAGGAGTGAAAAATCCGCGTCTGCAGCTGCGACTCACTTTTTCACACTTGCTGGTAATAAGCGCGATCGCTTTTTGCCCGGTACATTACGACGCGCATTAATTCGTGCGCGAAAAAAAAGGCGCGAGCGGAATCGCGCGCTTTTGAGCGCCTTTGACAGCTCTGCCCCTCTCTCTCTCTCTTTCCTTTTTTTTAATTGGAGTGCGTTTGACTTTCTTGGCGTTGCACTGTGTATGAAAACATGCGGGACCGCTTAATGCGGTTGATAAATACGCAAGATGTGAATGACAAAAAGTGAAAAAGAAAAAAATATAATAGAATTGAGAAGGACTTTTGCCTTTTCGCATAAAGGGAGCGCGCGCGTCTTGTCGGATTTTCATTCTTTTCTGTTGACTTTTATGTTGTCGTTGTTAATCAGAACGGTTTGTTTTTGAGATGCATATAGGCTCGACCGGAGATAATTGCGAGTTTTAAGTGATAATACCAAGTTTTGTTTTAATGACACAAACTCGCGTATTATTAATGATAACTGTCGGGAATGTTGGCGAATGTTTTATGCAAATATGACTGTTTACAAAAGCAATGTTTGGCAACGACTATTAAGCCTGGAGCGGGAAAAATGATAAATTTTGAAAATTGCAAATGACCGCGTTAATGGCAGATCTTAAAAGTGGTCGTAAAAAGGCCGGTTCCGGTACGAGAGCACCTCATTCGAATAAATTTTACTCATGCGACTGAAATGTTTTATGGTAGAAAGACATCTAAATTTGAAAAGATAAAGTGACTTTTGGAGATAAATTTTTGCAACGCTTGCACATGCGCGTGCCCGCCGCATTACACGGGGCATGGCATACTTTAAAACATATAGAATTTCCATACGAAATTTAACGTTCGACTTTGATATCCGCGAGCGTTAACCTGGCTTTAACGATGTTTTTTGGGCAGGGCTCGAAACGCCGAACCGAATCATACCGGCCGCTTTAACGGTAAAAAGATAAGGATTTACGAGTCGCAATGAAACGACGATAGCCATAACCACGCGCTGTTCAATTCATACTCGAAATATGTGCCCTTTTCGAGAAATGCAAAGTGCACCCCTGCGAATTTATAGTTAGCCTTTTACGGCCGACAAAGAGGGCTTATTCCGACGGAAGTATTCTCTTAGCATTTTTCGTTATCCAAAGCCCGAGTCTGTGATTAATAGACGGCCGTCGGCCATCACTGGTAATTTTCGAAAACTCTTTTCTAAGCGGAACGATGCGCACTTAGTATAATCTAATCCGCCTTTTCCTGCGATTTTCGCGAAATTTACGCTTCTTCGAAGAAGTAGTTTATATCCCTTTGCTGTTTATAGCGCTTTCAAATTCAGGCGCTTTTTCGTTCCCACTACCTCCGCCATTATCGGTCTTTTGCCTTTTCCTTTGACCCAGCGTGCGCTCGCCTTTCCGCTTTTTTCTCCCCCCCCCCTCTCATTTTTTTTATAATAGGCAGCCCAGTGAGTGTTTTGCAAACGCTCCTTTCCGCGGCGTGCGCGCACGCGCGTTTCCTTTATTTTGCCGACTACAGCGCGAAGCTAGGTGTGTATATATAGCTACACGCGCGAGCGTAAAACTTTTTCGCCCGCCGCCACTTTGGAGTTGGATCGGAAATGCGTCTAACTCCCGGGGGTTGGAGGAAAAGCCCAGTCTCCCTCCCCCCTTCCCTTTCCTTCTCTTTCTACGCGAGCGCGTTCATACGTATATACGCGGCATTGATCCGAGTTGAATTACATTGTGATAGTTTATTTTTCCGTCTTTTCTGCGCAGGATGCACAGTACGGCAGCCTTTTGATCTCCCCTTCCTTTTTTCTTTCTATTCTTCTTCCTGTTTCCTTCTCTAATTTTGTCTCTCTTTCTCTCTGGCTCGCTATTCGCTACTTGTGTGCCTTTCCTCCCGTTTCTCTCGTTCCATGGAAGATCGAAAAAAAATTTTTGTCGCCCTTACAGTATTCGCGTTGGCTTGTATATGATATGTCTGTGCACAATTAAATCTTGCGATGCGAAATGTAAATATAACTTTTGAAAAGTATTTATATACATTATCTTTGGTCATGAGCTTTTGCATTTTACCAGTTTTTTGGTAAATTTTTGAAGCTGTATATATATATGGAAATATTTTTTCAATTTAAGTTTAAACACGCGCAAAGGATGTATTATTGTTTTAAAAGTCAATAGTTAAAGTTTATTTACAACATAGTTCTAAAAAAATGTACTCTACCCATTTACGTGTTTTCCAGTCTCCAATATACAGTAACTCTGTTCGTGACATTTCCAACAGGAAAAAGTGCCAGGACAACACGTTTCTTTACACATTTTAATTAGTACGAGCCAGCGCGTAATTGTTCAGAAAAATCGCCACCACCTCGCTGACTCATTAACTCGAGTCGTCGTCCAGCTGCTACTGGCTCTCCAATCGCCAAATCCTTTTTTATACGTCTGGCAAAATTAACCTATCAATCTCTCTCTCCTTTCCTTTCTTCCTTCCTTCTCCTTTCCTCCCGGCTTTTTCTCGTCTCGCAAACCGTCTTAGACGCACACGTATGTGTGTGTATATATATATGCGTGCTCTCCCTGTGACTCTCTTTTTGCCTCGTTCGTCTCTTCCTCTTCTCCCGCTTCGCGCCCCGCTGAGCTTCCTGCTCGTACAGGAAGAAAATTGCAAGAAGCCACTCGAATCAGTGACCGAAATAACACGCTGCCTTTTATCCACCGTTCGCCTTGCGCGCATCCGATCCCCTTTTCCCTCTCTCTCTCTCGTTATTTCATTTCCTTCCGCAAAGCGCACGCGTGTCAGGAAAAACTTTTGCCGTCCAGCGAGAGTCGTTGCGTCTTGGCTTTTTCATCTGTTAGCTATTGGCGGTACGGTGCATGCGTGGTGCACAGGTGTACGTGGCGTAGCCTACGCTCGGGCGCATTCACGACGGGGAACCGAGTGGGAGCAAAGAGCGTTGCCGAGGTGCAGGCGTAGTGACCTATACGTTCGCGCGCGCCGCGATTAGCTGGATGGCCCACAGATGGAGGCAGAGACGGCTTTACTGAACAACTTTCTCAGGATATTTATGTAGCTGGACTATACAAATTTATTAGATTTTTTTTTCAAATTCAAGGTAGGTGTATCTCAATTAATGTAGAAATAAACACTTTCTTTCAAGTAACTGAGGTATTGAAGAAAGAATATCTTTTGTTCTAATATTTAAACAAAAATTGGTATGCTTAAAATAAGCTATATACCACTCTATATTTCAGACGTAGCTCTCTCGTTAATAAATAAACCCCATCTTATAGAATATCGTAGTTAATACTCATTGAAAACTTTTTCTATAGATGGAAAAACTGGTTTATTTAACATATGGACAATCAATCATCTGTAGAACAGGGTTGCTTGATTATGAATTAAAGCAATTACAGCTCAACAAATTCGATTTGTACTTCACAACTAATTCACAACATTCATATTTAAATCGTGAATTGAATTTCGACTAATTGACAATTAAAAATAACGATTCACATTTTGAGTATTTCATTTCGCGAAAACGTAAGCTTAGAATTAAATTTTAATCGTGCAGATTATGTCGGAATTCACGATAAAAGTTTTAATGTGAATTAGTCAGAGTTTAATTCACGACTCAAATATAAATTAGTCGATGTGGATTAGTCAAAGTTTAATTCACGATTAAAATATGTAAACTGTGAATTAATCGAAGTTTAATTTACGATTCAAATTTGAATTGTTTATTTGGTTCAAAGTAATTCGAAAATCGATTTAAACATTAGCAACCCAGCGAATTTCCATGAAGTCAACTAACTCATCCGACAGCGCAATAAGGATCCCGTATACCTGACGCGCACATATCTCAACGTGCTGTGTGTCCGACGTGCATTACATCCCAGGACCCGATACGCCTCGACACATCGAATTCGAGATGTACCTATAGTAATACACAGCACGATTTGGGTGACAGCCACGAATGTCGAAGTCGTGCGGTGGCGGCCGCCGTCTCTTGCCTTTGACAGACACACGTGTTCTTCTGTAAATTTCATTACGCAAGCCCGTCTAATGGTAAGTAATTAACCGAGTGCCACGCGCTCACGGGAGGCGAGAGAGGGAGAGTGAGAGAGATAGTCTAATAAATTTCGTTACGAGTTGTGAGCTGTCAGGCGGGAACACTTGTAGGAGCGCTACAGGCGTCCCCGCGAAGTTTGGTGTTAGGTCTGGCTAATTTTTTCTTTTTATGCCGGACTAAATGAAAGTTTTATTTGCAAGCGAAAATGAGGTTCGCTTATTTGTTAAAAATTGTTAAATCAAATAACAAGTTTTGTTTAGTGTTGATATACCGATGTAATTTTATTTAAATTCGGGGAAAACAAGTTTTTTAATCAAAAGGTTGACGTCCCGATGGCAGGTAATTAAATTTAATTGCAAATAAGAATCAAGCTCGAGCTACGAAGCCCCTGCGAATCGATAACTCAATTTCGAGTCGTGTAACGAGTGACGTAAAGTGACTATAAAATTAATTACAGCGTCCAATTAACGAGGGACAATAATTAGCGTTCCTCGTCTCAGAAATTCGACAATTTCGGCTAGAAATAGTCGACCGCCTCGCTAAACAAGAGACAGACAGCAGTTTGACTCTACATACGCCATTATAATACTCCATCACGATGGTTAATCTATTTTGTCTCCTCTTTCCTGTTTTCAACTGCAGAGTCACCGGGCAATTCTTACGCCTGATATCTTCTATAGCTTATCGCACACAACTTGCCTCTCGCGATCCGGTAGTCGCGGTGCGTATACTGATGAAAATATTGAGCCAGAGTCGAGTGGATTACGGCAATTCGCAGTAATTTTCTGCAGCGCGAAATCGATCGCCAGGAACAGCAGCTGAGAGCACTTTCTTCTTATGAAACAAAAATTCGCGAAAATTCCAGCTTTCATCGCACGAGAGTAGAAGGCTATTGCGCGTGAGCATCGGAGCTACTTTCCATAGGGTAAGAGATCGAGGAAGAGAGAGATAGATAGATATATTAATTCAACTATATAATACATTTTGTACAATATACTTGAATACGATAGTGGTACTGCACGGGTTAAGTAGCTTGGTGTACAAAATAAAATTGCATGTCTTTACATATTTTTGAATGCAATGTCGTATAACTGACGATTTTTTATAACATTCATTGCGTGCCTACATGATCTTCAAGTCCAGATCCAAGCATCTTTTTGATCCCAGCTTATCTTTGTCTCGAAAGTAGAATCTAGGTATAAGACAAGTAATTCGATACAGAGTTGTGCAGGATATTTGCCAGTAAGCTAAGACAAAATGGCTACGTCGGTCTTCAAGAGATAGTAAGACACGGCGAAAAAGGGTATGTATGCATCGTTATAATCTGAGGCTATTTTGATTGGAGAGGGTGAGTAAGGTGCCCGGTGCGTGATCAAAGTAGGGTATAGCAAGCGACTTTACTAAGGTGAGTTTCACGTCGCTTGGAAGACAATGTGAACACTGCCTGTGTGTGGCCAAGAGAGAGCGAGAGAGCGGGAGAAAAAGGAGAGAGAGATTCGACAGGAGACTACAAGAGAAAATGCGGAGCCGTAGCGCAATAATAACGGGTAATATAATAAGACGAGGGTTGGGCAATTAGGCCTTTTGTATATCGATATTGTTCTCGTGAAACTATTGATCTCAATTTATCAAACTGTCGTGGTGTGCTTTACTTTAGAAGTGCAGTAGATAATTATAATTGTTACGTAAGGTATAAATGATGTTTTAAAAATAATGTATTATGTATGGCAAAGATTAAATTGACTTTTATGGCCTTTGGGGTCGAATTTTATATCAAAAAGTTTAGAGAAAAATGCTGTTAAAGTTAAAATAGAAAATAAATATTTAGATTGTTTAATGGCTTCGATTTATTAAACATCTTCTTACATTATCCTATTAAGTTTCATCGTCATTGCGAACCAAATCAAAATATCTTTACCGGGGATCAGATCAAATTACGAATAATGAGTTTTACTTTTAATTAATACTGAGGTGTATATGATCTAATACATTATTGATGTTTTATTTGGGCATATTAATTCACTCGGTGACGAAAGAGTAAAGACTATAATAGACGCCATAAGGTTGGTATTTAAATATAGCCTTTCTTTTATAGAATTACGTTGATCACATTTCATTTATTCCAAAAATTTTGAAAATATAATAAGAAATTTATTTATATTTTTTCAATTATTTAACATTTTTCAACTGTACTCTATCAAAATTTGAATTGTTTTGATATTGGATAGAGTGGATATTCTTGTTTGAATGGTCCGATTGCGAAGTGAGAAAAGTGAAAGAAATTATTAAGTAGTTTGCATTGATTAGTCGTAAGCATTGTACATAAAAATATAAAGTGTGGGGTGAAACTTGGTATCGGATCGTGCGGGGTTATGCGCTGTTAACTTTTATCACGCAGCTCGATCACGGAACCTACGCATAAAGTAGAAGAACGGCCATTTTTTAAATTCTTAGTTACCAACATATTTACGTGAAAATCGATAAGAGTGCATATGAAACATAAAATACAAAAATTATTCTCATAGCCTTAATTCTGTTTTAATAAATTTATATCACTATACACTTATATCTAGCTTACCTTAACATCAAGTTACTTTTCTTCAACTCCTTCCAAAAAAGGTACCAATCTAGGTATATTTCTACGAATAATAAAAATTCGAAAATCCATTTATAAAAGACATTATTCGTCCCCTGATTGGTCAATTTTCTAAAAAACGTAGCCTACTTCACGTTATTTGTTTATAAACTCATGTGAGGGTAAAGTATAACACAAGCAGGACCGCCTGTACACAAAAATAGTATTGTTACATTCCCAAACAAACACCTTCGTTTCTACATCTTTCCCGAACATCGACAGTAAGAAGTCCTCGTCAGCCAGTGTTACCGAAACAACGCAATCGCGAGGACGCGTGCGTTAGATAATGGCGAGAGGCACGTTGTACGAGCGATTACCCGCGCACATCCCTCGATTAAATTTCATTCCTCAAGGGGGAGAAGAGCCGAACGACATTCGTATCCCCTCCTCCTCCTGCGCCGCCGCGCGTTCCGCTACATTAGGTCGTTAAGCTGTCTCTCGCTGCTCCTCATTCAAGTTCTCGCCTCGCGCCGGGAAGTGCGTTAACGAAATTTAATTAAAAGACGAAGATTGAAGGGCGCGCGCGGAGTCGTTGACGTAAACGCGAGCGCGCGCGTATATATATACGCGATCGGGTAAAAGGGACAGGTCGTGTATATATACGGAGCAAGCAAATAGAAGGGGCTCAGAGAGAAATCTGGCCTTTAACCCTTTAATCTCGTATAAAAGGGATACGGACGGGCCCGCACGCGCGCTCAGAGGCTAAATTGTATCTATGAAAGGTGGGTTATGAGGAAGCGTATCGCTCGGGAAATAGATGACGTGTAAGCTCCTCGAAATTGTGAGCTTTAGGAATTTGAAAAGAAATGATTCTGGCTTCAAGTGGTGTCGTGAATGTCGATCGTTATTTTTATCGTTACCTTATATTGACGAATAAAATGAAGTTTCAACAGAAGGGCGTATGCGTGCGTGCGTGCGTGTGTCTATATATAATAAAGGAAAAAAAAATAGTTGTCAGTTTAAATTTATCAAAAGGTTTGATATAACGATATCTATCATATGAGTAAACCATTTGGTGAATTAAATTTCTTAAATATAAATTTAACTAGATCTACTAACCTGTAAGCTATATCTTATTTTTTCCACGATCCTCTTGTAAAGGGGACAATTCATGCGAAAATTATCTGAGATGAACTCCGTTAGCGAGCAAAAATAGCAATCTCCGTTTACTTATGCAGCACCTCCTGCACTGGTCGTTCCAGCCAACTTCGAGACAGAAATATCTGGGCGACCAGGTCGTCTCCGAGGCGAGTCGCTTCGTTGTCCGCCAAGCTCGTTTCTCTACTCACTCTGTCTCTCTCTCTCTCTCTCTTTTTCGTCATCCCCCGGGGGCGCAACGGAGGGATCAAACCGGAAATGTATTATTTGCAGAAACCTTTCGCTTCTCCTCCCACCCAAAACTCCCCAACGTCGAATGAATTAGGAAGAACGCCCGTGGCACAGCCGGAGATCTGCAGCGCGGCTCTCCTTGCAATTTATTTTCGAGTGGGAGAGAGACTGATCGATTTTGGTTTTATTCGGAGGAACGGAAGGTGTCGTTTCGAGATTTAGAGGCGCGAGGTTTGTGACGCGATCTTTGCGTCTAGAGTGAGCCGTAAATAAATAGTGAGCTTTTAAAGGGCGATTTCGTTAGTTGTGTATTTTACTCGGTTGTAGGCTGTGTATAGATTAAACACAATTTTAAGAAACATCTCAAATCTTAGGAAATAATCATCCCTTATAGATTGTAGGACTGCACGATATAGCAAGATTAATCTTGTCTTGCCTCTATACAGTTTTCCCTATACCGCTAGGCATTTCCATCTTCTTTTACGTCCGTTTTCCTAATATAAATCATTCTGCATCACTTAGCACAATGCATCATATTTTCTGTTAGCTACAACCCAAAATGCCCGTTTAACATAAATGTGAATTGTTACAACTTGCGATAGTACAGCTGATATATGTTTCCATTTTAAAAAACAAGTACAGTCCCTAAATGTAAAATAGTGAAACAGTCACTATTTCAATAGTGCACGACTTTTCACTCTTATAAATAGTGACTGTTTTAATATTAAGGGTAGATTTAATGATATACCGGAAGCATATATGGTTTAAATTTCAAACCTTCAGATAATCATCGAGTTGGATGGTGTTCGCGAGGCGCGAGCTTTAAATTCACCTGCGGAGATGAGCTGTGCACAGAGCAGATGTGCGTGTCACTGTTTGTGACAGGCGGGGGCTTGGCCGAGCGGACGTTTCATGGTGTAACGCAATAAGCGTAATAAGAGGAAGCGCGCTGCCAAAGTAATACCGAGTTTTGAAGGGCTCTGCGCGAGAGACGTGCAAAGCGGGCCGCGTGACACGCGCAAATAAGATACGAAATGCGCGCGGCCTTGGGAAATTTTTCGCTAACTTTTGCGCGCCTTGGTGTAATTCTTTGCGACGTGCTTGGCGATGAATACAGAATCCGTGTGATCTCACGTAGACGTCAAGGCTTTGTTGCTGCGTTTCAGAGTTGTGCGGAAAGAAGCTTTTAGCGATTCAGGATGCATTGTACTTGGTTTTATCAAGAAAAATACAAGCTTATTTTTAAATTTATTTTGCATATTAAAAACTAAAAAAGACATTCTTGATTATATTTTTAACAAAATAAGTACTATAGAGCATTGATTAAAAAAGAATCGTTATACTTGACTTTGAACCAAACAAGAATGTCTACGTAAGAAGAAGAAGAAGAAGTTTAGTTGATTTTGGTGAACAATGCTTTATTATATAAGCGACGTTTCGGTGGCCAAGTTTGCCACCCTATCCAGGGTAAACCTTTTTTATAACAATATAAAACATAGCGATAATCTTCCACGTACAATTAAAGAACATTAACAATAAGACATAATGTACCTACACTGTACGTAGTCAATTACATGAAGAGTCACATAAATAAATTCTTAACAGAATTCCTGATAATTAGTTACTTGTCTGTAGTATTGTTCGGTTCACACGGAACGCTTATGTAATAATGCATTGGTCACCAAAATCAACTAAACTTCTTCTTAATTAATTGTGGACGAAAAAACGAATCTCTAAAACAATGTCTATGTGATAGCACGTCTATGTCTGTTACTGCCAAGCAATAAATAATTATCAGTATCTAATTGATTAACTTTCATCAATTATTTCAGCTTTATACTTTACGTAATAACTGTAGCTTTGGTAAGCGTTTATTAATCATAACTGGTTTGAAATTCCATGTTGAGAATTTATCTAATTGAACTTGTAAATCGTTTATCATTATACTTAACGAGGCCATAACGATGATTAACTACAGATACCTATTTTCATGATATATTTGCGCGATATCACATGTGCTATGAGAAAGCGAGCAATGTAAATGAAATTGCTATCACCCTAAACTAATATTGTTCTGATAATTCAGTATTTCACTTATCTTTAATTAAATATAATACATATAAGAATAATATCGAAACAAAAGCGCTCTTTAGCAAATTTTCTTATAGCAACAAAAATAACGCTTTCAAACTCGACTATAATGCCGCGCAACCCATAATTCCCTTTCGACGGCTTCCTCCCTTCATCAATTCGTCAAATGGGTCAATGTGCCTCGGCTCGATGAAGTCATTAGTCTTTAGCCAAATAATAATCACGCTCTCGGGTGTAACAATGCAAACACGAAACCCAATGGCAGATAAATTAGAACACGCGCGCGTGTAGCCCGCCGGAAGTTGACGACGGCGTCTTCCGTAATTGTCTTCGCCCCCACGTCGCTGACAACTATCCGTGATGCGAGCGGCAAGTGGAGCGCCCCGTCCGTCACTGTGTGCGCACTTGAGGACAATGAGCGCGCGCGTCACATAATTAAGTGGACGCAGGCATCAAAGGATTTCCCAATTGATCTTTGATCATTTGAATTGATCTGTTTTTGGATGCGTTTTATCGAGTGTAAAGCTCGAATGTTGAACAAAGCTGCATATAAAATTTTTATAAAAAACTAATTTTTCATATAACGAAGGTGACGGATGTTTTGTATCATTTAACCTTTAGAGTACCAGTGGGGTGTAGGACACTCTTTCTAAAAACCTTTATGACATCTATTGAATTTCATTGAAGAGGCTTTAAAGAGTACTCCATAATTTTAAAAGGTAAAATATTGAATTTTCAGTTCGTGACGAAAGTTTAATGTTTCGGGGGTATGTCACACCTTGTGTGTACAATTTGTAATTTTTATAGGAGGTGTGCCCACTAAAGGTTTAATGCACACAGCAGGCTTTACAAATTTTGCAATTTATAGTTAATTATAAACGAATTGGGTTGGGATAAAACTGAAGGGATTGCATTCATAATATTCTTTATTTTTATAATCAGGAAATATTTCAAAAGCGTTTAAGATAGCTTTGTTCATAATAGAGATTCATCGTACGCATACGCGAGTCTATAGCCATGCAAACTACTTATCCATGTCGTTCTATAAACGAACATATTCATTCAAATTCTCTGTCATGCCCTTATAAAAAACAACTCAAAGCATACTTGAATACTTCACATCGTGCGCATTTACCCGCGGCGCACGATTCATGCATCGCGTTCACTGAATTCCTTTAACGACCGCCGCACTACACACACACACATGCTCACGTACCGAACTTAGCCTCGCGCAGAGATAAACATCAAAGTTACCGAGATTTCCGTGTGTACGCCGCGCGATGCACGCGAATGCATAGAACGGGATGCGGTGCGCGGCTGCTGCTCGTTTCTGCGTCCGCAGGCGAAAACTATACTGCCCGAACGCCTATATGAGGGGTATTTCGTATTTGTATTTACGTGATAACACGCGCGTGTACGTGTGCGTGTGTTTGGTGTAAGGGCAAAGCTCTGTATAAGAGGGTAGTCGATTTTTTTCGAAAGGGTACTGATATATTTCGGTTGGATAAAATGGGCTTTTCACTGCCTGGAGTTGCGTCAGTATAATAGATAAAGTATCTTTAAAATTATAATGTTATGTTTGTAAAATGAAGATGCATTAATGAAATAAGTTCAAAATAAAAAGGATGTATGATAGAGGCATTAGAGCAGTCACTCACAAGACGCCTTTTTACCTTGACATAAAGGCGCGCGCGTTCTTTCGTTATATACGCATACACTCGCTGTGAACTTCGTTTTCGGTTGTTTGGGACCCCTTATACTTACTCGCCCCTCTTCCATGACAACAACGGTTCTTCGCACGTGACATGAACAAGAAGGACTCACCCTGGGAAATTTCCGAGGCGTCTATACTGTCACCACGCCTCGCATATTTAAACAAGGTTGCGCTCTGTTTGTCCACCGACCGCCATATCTGTTTGCTCGTAGCAAATTAGCCATTCGCCCAGTCTGCGGAGCCAGGGATAGAGAATGAAGAAGGGAGGAAAAGAAATAAAGAAAATATTTTGTGAAGATCCGATGTGGTGTGTAAATAATAAACAGGGGCTTTCGCACTGAGAAAATAAGGATATATTAAATTGTGACGCTTTCAATCAGTAATTGTTTGAAAATGCGTAATTGCACAAAAAAATGTCTGTATCGTGTATGATAAAATTGTAGAATTAAACTTTCTTGCTTGGTCCAAATAACTAATATTGTGAATATGGCCTCGAATATGAGAGTATTAATATTTGACATGAAAATCACTCCGGGCTCCCGGACTAAGAGTTGCTTTCGGAACGCTTCCACATTCCTTGATAATAATATTTGCTAAAAATGAAAGTAAAAATGGTTTTAATTAACGACTGAATTAGTTCTGGTGCAGATAATTAATTCTGACATCCCGAGTAGAATATTGCGCTTACTATGACATCTTCAAGTAGGAATTATTATTTTAAACTTCAAACTTCTCCGAGCAGCCTGGTAAATCTAAGAAGATTCTGTATCGTCGGATTTGCAACTTGTGATGCTAAACTTATTCAAACTCTACACATCGCGGATTGATCACGAGCAGAATCAACCATCCATCGAATGACTATAAAGCCATTCTCTGGCGCATTAACTCGGTGTGATCCGTCTCGTTGCGGATCTTTTTTGTCGAAAATTCCGGCTTGTCGTGAATACGTACACAAAACAGTAGTAACGTTCTAGCGCCGGCTAAGCCGATTAATGGGCGGAATAGTGTCTTTTGCCAACGAGTTTCCGGATTAAATCCATTCTGTTTTTCGTTCACATCATTAGTATCGACGAAAGGAATTTCACAAGTCTAAGAGGATTTTTCGTTCCTCTGGTTGGCAGCGGAAAACGATGCAAACTCGCTCAGATTACAAGACGCCGATGTCAAGCAGTAGTCTGCCTCGTTATGGTACAAAAGATGATAAGAGACGTATAATATCGGGTAACGGAAAAGAGAGGTTAGAAAGTTTTTCAAGGAGCTGATAATTATAGAGATGGATAATAACGTTTCATTGGTGAAAATGGATACTCATAAGATGCATTCTTACAAGAATGATACATCACTCTTTCAACAATACCGATGCTGACGCATTACTTCCAACTAAAAGAATGTTGGAAAACCCTACAGACGCATGCACGAAATAGTTTTAAACTGGAATAAGATTAAAAGATGAGGAACTTAAAATATGTAGTTAGGGGCAAACATAAGAGCTTGTTCTCGTTAAATTCATTTTCTGCTTTAATAACTTTTCTTCAAAAAATACATTTTTAAATGTTTCATATCTGTAGGATTACATATTTCAAAAAGCGTCCAAAAAATGTGTCAGTTAATATCTCAAAAATAAACCAAGAGATATTTAAAATAAATATATAAATATATATTGAAAAGTCTGTCACATTAACATAAAAGAGAATATTTCGTCGTGTGGTACGAGGAAAATGGCAACTTGAAAGTTTCGCGCGCAGAAAAGCCAGAGGATGAGCTTTTTTTGGCTTTTCTTCGCACGAAACTTTGAAGTTGGCTTTTCTTCGTACCGCGCGACAATTTCGTGTTGCAAAAGAAATTAGAGAAACAAAAATATTAATTTTTTTTTATATACACCAGATATTAAAAAAAGATAGTTGACCAAAACTTAACACGAATTATTGGTAATTCGTTTATAAGTAGTACTGTTTCAGGTCTTACCAAAGACAACAATGATTTTTCCGATTAATTCTCTCTCTCACTCTTCGCCATTATAACAAGCCTTTTACTAGCCATTTTCTAACTGAAAACTTTGATATCTTTTAAATACTCATAAGTAAGCTAATGTAAATTTGTAAAAATTTTGGAATTGGAAAAATCCAAAAAATTTTTGGATTGAAAAAATGATCTCAACGATGAACCGAAATGGCCAAGTAAAGTGTATCGTTTTTGACGATTATAATTGATGAAACTAGCTATTTATTAGACAAATAATGGAATCGATTTCCACTAAGATAGAGTTAATTTTATTTAAATATTAAAGTAAGTATACCTATAATTATTTAATAGTTTTTGTAAATTTAATCATTACTCGTTTCAAAATTAGAGCTGCATTGTACAATTCACTAGTTACATGCATATGTTACAAGATCAGCTTTATATAAGTATCAATTGCCATCACTAATATCCATACTTCTACGATCAATGATCGATTTTTTTTGTTATTATTTAAGTTACTATTTGTGTACAAGAGAAGAACTTAAATAAGATTACCGTCTTCCCCACTTATTCTCAAATCTTCGCTCAATGGTTTATTCCGTCGTCTCTCCTCCCTTTTCTCCTTCGAATTTTCGGGCCACGTCGTTTAAAAAATTCAGCAGTCGCTGCATTTGAGCATTTCTGTTCTATCCCTCTTTCTCTTCGCCCTGGTGTTATAGAGGGGCTCTACGTATATAGGAGAAACCTTTCTCTCCCTCTCTCTTCACGCAGACTGAAACCGATCAGAGAGGAATAGACAGAGAAACAGAGGTATACGCGTGGTGGAATGACAACCCCTTTAATCGACGAGAAGGATCCGATCTTCCCATGAAGCATAGTGAAAGTGAAGTTCTGCCATTGCTGCGCGCGGAGATTAGTTCACGTGTCGGCCGACACTTTTGCGCGCGCACGCGGCTGCTTTTGTGTGCACCGCAGCCTCCGCCACATCCTCCGCTCTCACTCTCTGGTGCAAGCCTCAAGGTAGTCCATTGTTTTCGATGGGATTGACTCGTCGACGCGCGCGCGCAGTGTATATAATAATGCACGCCGCACGCAGAGAGCGATAAGTATTGCCGCGTGTGGGTCGCTTGCCGGCGGCACGGGGTTCAGTCCTCAAAGGTCGATCGCGAGACGCGATGTGCGGTTGCATGTAAGTAGATGCGCCGACTAAGATTTTTCAGATGCTCGCATGTGGGTTGCGCGCGCGCGCTTGTGGGATAGCAATTGTGATGGAAGACTGCGTGGCAGTATGTGAATGGGCGAGATGCCCCGATGTGTGTGTACTGTAAACGAAGATGTCTGTGAAATTATAGGCTTGAAACTAGGAAATAAAGTAACATTCGTTGAGCATACAACTAACTGAGTGCATATAATGCATCAGGGCTTCTGAAAATCTTTCCAATGTGTAACATCTTCATCAATTTTACAACTTCTGTATTAAATTTATTATTTATTATTATTTTTTTTAATACCAGAAGTATTTTTATCGTATATAAAACATTCGCAGAATTCAATTACATGTTTTTATGTTACAGATTAATCGAATAAAATGTTATATCGGAAAAATGTCTTTTCAAACTTTTTATGGATGGTACGCAAATAAACGCGAAACATATCCGTATTACGAAGAAGAAAATTTCACTAGCTACATTAGGTATTCGTTTTTTTATTCAAGTTAACAAGACTGTTAAAAAAAGTCGCTGAATGGATTATCCGACGAAAAACGTTATATTCAGCGATAAATGTTGAAAAAATATATTTATTCAATATCTTTCCGTTCGTTTAAAGAATAGCCCAGAAATTTTTAAAAGATTTTCCCTGTTATTTTTCACCCATTTCTAACAAAGTCACGCTGTAAATAAAGGGCCGCTAAAAAGCGTAAGAATGTTCCCAATAACTTTTTTCAAAGTGCATATAAAAATCCGAGATTACGATATGGTCGCGAAAATTGCCTCCGTCCTTTTCCCCGATCAGCTCGTACGATTTTTCAACGTGCAAAGTAGAAGCGACGCGAGTGCAGGTCTACTTTTCGTTACTGCATGAAATACGTATTTTCGTCTTATTTCATAGCTTATATATTTGCAAAAATTTCACGCCGGTCCCTCGCGATCATGAAACACGAGAAAATATATCGATATGAATGATGCTGTCAGCGCAGATGTGGCTTTGATCAACCGCGTGCAAACGTATATTTATACTCTTCTTTGTTCACTTTCACCTCAACGACATTTCCTTTGCGTAATCCACTCTAATAATTGAACATTCACGTAATAAAGTAAACACGAAATGTATATATACCGTTACCACCGGGCTCTACGTTAGTTTTAAAATCAATAGCCTCGATCTTCGCCTAAAGTTGTTTTCAAAGAAATTCAGCTTAAACGCTTTGACTGCTTAATTCAGGCAGTAAAACAATGTTATACAATCGTATACAATCTTTTTGTGTAATGTGACTCTCATTCAATTCGAAGTTAAGCGATTATCGTAATTATGGATAATGGGCAGTGTTTTTTTTTATGTCTACAGCACGAGTGCCATTTATTTCTGATGAAGAACGAAGATGGTGTCTATAATTTGATCATAAATTAATGGAACAGCAAAATATGAATTTTGCATGTTTACCAGTCTGTGGCAACGGTTTATTGTAAATGTATGCTTTTCAATTAAACGATCCTATTTAATACAAAGACTAACTGCAAGAAACAATTCACTAATGCCATACCCATGTTACAACTTTATAGTCTGATTTACGTCAATCACCGACTCCGCGAGAAGAAGAACATTCTA
Source organism: Torymus auratus (assembly GCA_900474315.1). Taxonomy (NCBI): domain Eukaryota; kingdom Metazoa; phylum Arthropoda; class Insecta; order Hymenoptera; family Torymidae; genus Torymus; species Torymus auratus. The sequence continues at coordinate 62,698 of UXGD01000154.1, forward strand.
CGAAAACGATGAAAGTATATTAAAAATTCATGAAAGTATACACACTCACGGCGCTAATACCTACAGCGTCGGCAGGCGCGTGTTACAGCACTCTGGATCTTGCTGCCTCCAACGTACATACTCGTTAAGTGCCTCTCTCTCTCCCACTCTCTCTCTCTCTCTCTCTCTTTCGCTGCAGCGATTCTTCTTTCAATTTCTCCGATACCTCGCCGGCGCCGTTCTTTTTCCGTTTTTTTTCCGGCTAGCTCGTAGCGCGGTTTGCTCCCCGGGAAAAAAGACGGGATGAGGGGAAAGACCGCGCCGAGAGAAAGAAATAAAAAAGTAGCGGCGGCGGCGGCGGCGAAGGAGCGCGTTGCCGAGCGCAATTCGTCGGCGGGCGGGATTCGAAAGGCAAAGAGGAGTCTGAGGGCGCGAGCGCACTAGCGATTCTTTATTGAAGATTGTATAACATCGTTGGTTGAGAAAATAAAGAAGAGAATAGGAGTGAAGAGGAGAGAGAGAGAATGGAAAGGTTGAAAAGTTGGCGTCGGCGAGAAGGACGTCTATAAGTTACGCGCGGGCGCAAAATTTTTGCGTTTTTGCGCTCGTTAGTTCTGCCAGGATGAGTTCAGCTCATTGGCTGGATTTTCGCGCGCCAAGTTCAATCGGTCGAAAGAGAGGTTGCGGTTGAAACAGAACCATTTCGCTGGGATGAAATTTTCGTTAAAGCAGTCAAGTTTGAAGTCGAGGGTGTTATTTTATACATCTTATTTTTCTATATTTTTCATTATACAAATGTATTTTTATTTTTAAAAAAAACTTGAGTTTGTACAGTACGCCAATAATTGAGATTGAACACAACGTGTACGTGTCTACGAGTATAACTATTGTATAGTGATTGAGAAATGTTTACTCTCTGTAACAAGAATTTCTCAAATAAAAAAGTTGCGCATAGTAGGCGAGTTATTGGAGAAGAATAACTGTGTATATTATATTTATATATATATTTATATTTATATGATTTCAACTGCGATCTATAAATATATATTTCATATAAAAATTTTACGTAAAACTGTATGTATACATCTATTAATCTAGGTAAAAAAGATCCAATGCCTTTCATACAAACATTATAAATCATTTTGAACTTGGTAACTTTTTCTCTAATACAAGACACTTATTAGAGAGATTAGCATGTATAGCTCCACTTTCTCAGAAGATAAAAGCCTTGTTGTTAAAGGGAATCTCGTTCGAATATATATTTTTCAGTTTAACGTTAAACTACGACAATTTTCATTTTCGACAAATCGACGTACCTCTGAAGATTATTTTTTTGCAAAAGTAAAATTACAAAGGAACTCTTTCTTTCGGTCGTTTGGTTCTATCGCGGCTGAGGCAGCGACTGCGCCTTCAATACATGTGTATATATGTTAGATGAATGCGCGTATTTACAAAAACTCGCCTTTAACGCGAAAGCCTTTACCCACTGTTGCAAATGAAAAAACAAAGAGGATTGAAAAAATTCGCTGGCAATTTCCTTTTATGCACTTTCTCTTTCTCTTTCTCTCTCGGTATGTCTATATAGAACGATTGCTTCCGACTGAGAATGTCATCTAATCTACGAAAAAGCTTAAACTGTCTCCAAAAATTGTAAAAATCCTAAAAATTCAGAGCAAAATCATTGATGCATAAATTTATCGTTAGTCTTTTCTTTTAACTCTAGCAACAATCATTTGACTTTCCACTCTCCACCTACCAAAATCCTATCCTCTCACAAATCCTCAGATAACATTCTCATTCGTAGCACCGAACCGCCGATCGCGACATATAGCTCCGCTCCGAGAGCTCGCACAAGAGAAGCAACGTCGTCGTGTTTGCTGTTGGTTTTCGCACTGGTCGCTCGGTTCTAGTAGCCTTGGAAGTTGCCGCCAGGCCCGCCACCACCGCCTCCTGGTCCGGTGGGGAATCGCGGCGTGCCCTCGTACGAGACCTGGGCCGTGAAGCCATGCTTCCAGTCGGCCGTGTAGCGCACTATCTGCGTGCGCCCGTCCGGCAGCTGGACTCGGTACTCGCCGCGCGTCACGTCGCCGTCGCTGATGGCGTTGTGCGAGTAGTCGTTGCCGTACGCGTCCTCCTTCACCGCGTAGTTGAAGTCGAACGGCATTCCCGGCATGTGAACGTGTCCGTCGTCGTGCTGAAAATTAACGAGACGTCATTATTTTTGCCTGCTCAATGAGATGTATTTATGTTGAGGATTGATAAAGTTCTCTCACGCAATCAAGTATTTATTATGTGTGACCATGTTTAAATGATTAGATCATTAACGAAGTTACCGAATGTATAATAAAATATAAAGGAGGAGTGTCTATAAAGGCTGTTTTTTGGCCATGTGCATAAACGAAGGCGGTTTGGTGTGTGGGCACAACTTGGGTTGGGTATGGAAGACTCAGAAAGTTCTAATTTAAGTGTTATCTTTGTTAACTTTCACGATGAAAAACTATTAAGAACAGTATGGGGTTGGTAAAATCCTCATCTCCCATATACCCAAACCAAGTTAGGCTCACACACCAATTCGGGTCTGTTCGCTTTCAAATGGCTTACTTTATGGAATAAAACCTCAATATTGAAAAAATGGTTGGCTTTTGTAGTACTACGGGAAATACTTACAATATAAGACTTTCTAAAATTCACGATTCCTACATTAAAATTTGAAATTGATATTACTTCGACATGATGGAAAATAAGCACTCGTTTTTTATATGAAATTACATACAGTTATTTCTCTTGTAAATTAACCAATAATATTTATTTATAACGCTATGAAGTTGACTCTTACAATTTGATAGCAATTATCGCTGTCTCCCTTTCATAATAGGATATGCATTTATAACAAGATTATTACTGTTTATTAATAAAAATAGGCAGTAAACGTGGATCCAGTGTTGATTACTTTCCTAAAAGCTCGAATTTAGCGATGCGAAAACCCCATTTCTTGGAAACGTTTATAGTAGCTTCCTATTTGTTATTCCAATCTCCATTCCTCTCTCTATTTCTCTCTCTGTCTATCTATCTCTCTTATATAGATGCCATTTCATTCATTCTATTTCACGTGCGGTAAACATATACATGATATATCAGCGTACTCGCTCATTTCTCCCCCTCGCCATATTTCTCTCTACTTCCCGAATTCCAATAATAAACTGATATTTAATTTTTTCCCTTTTTCGTATACCCCCCTGTTCGATGCGCCTGTCCTTTTCACGCGGCGTAAAAAGTTATTGCGCGAATCACTCGCGAACCATCCGCGACAGCTGTCAAGTCGAAATTACATTCCTCGCGCGTGCACGCGAGTATCTCCTCGCGGCTGCGGAAAAGAAAAGAAACGGGCCGACGCTGTTTGATTCGACGGGATGCGCGCGCGTGCATCGGTTCTCCCCCACCCTCTCTATTCCCTCCTTCACTACCGTTACCGAGTACAAATCGCTCGGAGCCTTTGCAATTTACTTGTCGAGTGTCTCGCTATTTTTCTAGCGCGCGCTGCTTTTTTACTTCTCGTTTTGTCTCTCTTTTGGCGCGAGTATATGTACGTTCGTGCGTATAGGACTGCGTCTCGTTCACTCTGTGTGGCTTTGTCAATCCGTCTCACTTTTTCACCCATCGAAACGAGCAATCGCGGGGCCGGCTTTCTCTTTCTCTCCCGCTGCTTTTTCGATTTCGTACATTACGGATGATGGCCTGCGACTTATTGCCTTCTAAAGGTTATTATGCTGGCTTTATGCGCGGTAGTAGCCGAAATGGTTATTAATGATTAATGATGGTACATTATCTTTTAACCTTGGATTAACGCACGATAATAATCAATAAAGTAAAAGAAAATAAGAAAATTAACATTGTTTCATGAGTTTGAAAAATTCAGAAAGTTGAAAGTGTATTATATCCGAGCTCCTCACGTTGATTATTTATACCTTCGAAGTATACACTCACAAACACAAACATACGTGATAGTTCTTAAAGAAAATGCAAATATTGCGCAAAAACTGGGCGAAAATTAAAATCAAGCAACAATATCCCTCTGCAACGATCCACATTCATACCAGTTGGCTTACGTCACGTGTAAACTTCATTTAATTCAAATGATAATAATATTATATACGCATGCACAATCGTAGCCCGCGACTCGTCGTAATTCATCACAACGATTGGCATTGTGCATTGTTCGCGCCGACGCGTTATAAACATTTCTGTGCGGCATATAAAGATACACATAGCACACGGCATTTTTCTTACCAGACTGTATAGCAGCTCCTCCCGCTTCGCGCAAGTTATCTAGATTCACGCGCTGTGTATAGGTGCAGGGTTCTTTCGTGCGCCAGGTGTAAAGTTCCTTATTACCGTAATTTAAAGTCGCGCGCACCTTTAAGAAAATTCGATGCTGCCCTTATAATCACGAGAATAAGGCGGACGTGGGAGAGAGAGAGAGAGAGAAGAGTGAGTAAATGTATATGTGAGATAGAAAGAGAGAGAAAACAAGATCGAGCAGCGCAATCTGGTGTAAGTAGAAAGAGGGCGGGCTCTAGTCAGACGTTATATTTTATACCTGCTTAGCGCGGCATTATTTTTAGTTGGCTCGTTAGGCTGATTTTTCGATGATTTATTTTTTTTTAATTTATTTCACTTCTTGTTTTATAAATAAATGGACTAATTATATATTAATTCAGCTGAAGATTTTTAAGAATGTACATATTTTAAATTAGAATGACATCCGTGACATTAACAAATTTCATTAAAGCTATACTTATGCAGGAAATATCTTTCGAAACTAGATCGACGCTTCGTAACTGTCTAATCAAAATATCTGTCTGATTAGACAGTTACGATGCATCGATTTCCTTTCGAACGATATTTTCTATGTATAGTTTTAATGAATTTTGTTAATTTCTTGGATATCTCATTCTAATTTAAAATATGTACATTATTAAAATTTTCGAAAATTAGTTTATCTATTCTTGTATATATTTATAGCAATTATGAATTTCTTACAAAGCAATCACGGAGTTGATACAATTTACTCAGTAGTAATTTTTAAATGTTAAATATCATCATAATTTCCATTATTAAATGAATACATCATTTGATTTTAATATCTAAAGCTTGTACTTTTAATAAAACCATTATTAATTTATATTCTATTCCTTTATATATAATTCACACAATCTTCATGGTCTGCGGCGTATCCATTTGTTGATTACCTTTTATGTTACAAAGAACGAAACGCCACCGGCCATACCAAACCATCGATCGCACTCGAAGGGCGCAGACGGAATTTGCGATCGTCTGGCACGCGACCTGCACCCGCCCCTTATATACCTACTATATCCCCGCATAAAGCCGTCAGCGCGACGAAAAGAAAGCAACACCGAGCGAGCGTCTCGACCGCGATAAGGGCTAAAAGAATCGAACCATCATCAGTCGAAACTTGCAACACACACACACTGTGCAGCGGAAGTCGTTGGCTAGGGAGAAGGCGTAGTATGTATCTAGCATCTCCTAACTAGAGAAGCATATATACGTATACGGTTCTCGTGGGAGAACCATCGCGTTGAGAAATTTTATTGTTCCTCTCTTTTTGCGCGGCGCGGCGGTTGGGTCGGGATATATTAATAAATGACTGCGATGATCGGCGGCACGAGGAGCAAACGCGCGAGGTATTCTATAGGGAGGCGTGGCCGCGTAGAATATGAGGCGCGCTCTGATGCGTTTTGTTTCATCGCTCGTATAATGATGGTATGGGAGGATCGCGGCTGCGCTGATATACGACAGCTCAAGTGCGAGAGATATCGCTTTTATCGAGATACATGCGGCAGCGTATATTATCGCCCCATGTTATCCTATAAGCAGTGTATTAGAATATACAGTTTTCATCGATGTAGATCGCTTTGATATCGAAATATCATATTCTATTGTGGTTAATCGTGCATTTGAATTCTTTCTAATCCGCAATACAGTCCTCGAGGAGTGTGAGGCCGTTTAAATCGACTTTATACGTTTTTTAATTTCACCGTATACACACACACACATTCTATTTCATTTGAATCGAATACAAAACAGCACCAGGCACACAAAAATTATTGTCATAAATTACGCGCGCTTACATGTATGTTAGTACAAAAGCCCCTGGAAAAGCAACCCGCAAGTACCGTCTCTTTATCCCAAAAGGGTTAAACAAGATGGACCGAATTACTTTTCTTTACGTACATACGTACTCGAGTCTGTCTGCCGCTCCGACAATCGATCAGAATTAAGAAGTCTCCTCCCTCCATCTCACCTGATAATTGTTATTAATTACCACAGCGCGTGGAGCAACTACGAATTGATGGAGCACGAAGCGTCGGCCGCGCGCCGATCGGGAATGATAAATCAGAAATTCCCGGGGCGACGACGACGACGATGCTACTACAGGCAGAGCGAGCAGCGGTTCGTATATCGCGGCGCGAATGTCGGCAGCTAAATTATTTCCTATCGGGGCCGCGTCGGCGTGACTCGTGCGCAAAGACAGAGCGAGAAGGAGTGTGTGCAGGTGTGTCCGTGCGAGGATCGTGCGGCGGCTGTGTGTGTATATATATATATAGCTATATGGGTGAGAGGAGGAAGAGAGGTTTATTCGAGCGTGGATGGTTGTAATTCTGCAGTGCGCCAGACCGAGCGGGCAAAAAGTTCTATAGTATATAGATAAGGGCTCCGCAGAGCTCTCGAGAATTTGCGCGCGTATATATATATATATATATATATACGTGTGTATGCGAGTGAGTGTTTGTCTTCGACACCCGGTGAAGTATTATGTACTTTTGGTGCACGTATACACATTCGCGCTCAGCGAGAGAGCTATATATACTAGCTGCCGGTGAGTCGAGCACTGTATGATTAAGTGCCATATGCCGGTAATTCTGGACCGTCGACTCTAGTTTTTTTTTCTCTGGTTGTGGTATTGAATCGTCACACTTTTTAGTTAGCAAAACGCACGATATCGATGATGATGAGTGTAAATAAAACGAAACAATTGCATGGACCTGCCCGGGCATTATATAGATAAAAGCTTCTTGGTTCGCCTTTCTACATAGAATACGAGGAAAAAAACATTACAAGCGAATGAGAAATTATCATTACGGTTCGGGGAATTTATAATATACTCAGCTCCTCATACATTGTATTGAAACGCGAGTATAAAGTTATGCGCGCTTTTTATTCTTTGCCGTACACTCTGCAATATCACATTTTCGCTTGAAATAATTTTTAATAAAATAATAAATAATTTTTAATAAAATTATTTCTCGCGGCTTTCTGGTAAATAAGATCTGTTGTGGAGAAATACTTGGTACTTTATAATAAAATTCTTAATAATGAAGAGGTGTATAATGGAAGTTCACTTTGGCATTAATTTAAATTCCGACAACAGCGCGAATGGATACCAGATGAGATTAAGAGAGTTTCGCATCGAGTTAAAGCTTATTACGCAGCGCGGCCAGGGGCTTTATTGAGCTAAGCGACATATCGACTGTGAAAGGATAACAGACCGTTTTGGTGGCTTATATGGCTGTCAGTTTTTTTACTGATTTGCGGTATATCGCTTACCTCAATAAAGCCCCCGGGGCTTTAATAATTGATTTGCATTTTGGAGGTCTCGCCTAATTCCACAATGAGACCCCAGCTATGGCGCATTTATCGTGTGCGAATATAAAGCTCCTTGCTTCTATAGTCGGAGAGAAGTGTAGAGCATGCGAATAAGAGCTTTCAGCATTGCCTCATCTTTCGCACCTCCTGTGCGCCCTCTCCTCTCTTTCATTCGCTCTCCCGCGGTCACATCGTGAATAATCGATTTTCATCTTTAACACTCGGTAAAGCTCCTCCAACGCGAGCGAAATTCCGCGTTTGTATAATATGTTTTAATTTTTATATATGTACAAATTGCAGCAGCTCCGCTTTGGCAGTAGTTTAAAGTTCTGAAATTGTAAATGTATATTCGGAAATAGAGAAATTCCGCTATTTAAAAAATTTTAATATACACAACTAAAATAATGAATGCCCACTATTTCGGAGTGCATGTATTCATCTATTTCAGAAGTGCACGACTTTAATTATAAACCACATCGTGTCGGCTTTTGCCAAAAGGTTACTAATACGCGCGCACTGCAAACTTTTCATTAATAAGCCGGGATCCGTGTGGATAAGAGCTGTTACGGTGCTTTTTTGTACTTCAATTCTCGCGTATATCAGATTAAATCCACAAAAGACCAATAAATTTTCAGAAGATGAAATTGCTAAAAGCTTTTTTGAGACAAACCTTTCAGACTAATTGAATTAATTTATTTTCATTTTTTCTGCAATGTACGAAAATGCAAGAACTATATGTTAAAAGAAGTTTTATATACATGACTAGTGTCCTTTGGTAAATAAAATATTATCATTAAAAAAATGTTTCAAAAAGCCTCTACTTCAAAAGTGAATCACTTCGCTAGGAAATATATGAACTTTTAAAAAAGAAAGTAAAACTATATGAAATAACGACTTTTAAAAATGTTAAATCGTTTTTTAACTATACTATAGTTTGAAATTGAGAACTAAAATATATGAAAAAGACTAGTAACCGACAAAAAATAATACAACTATGACAAAAACATCCTCGAAGTTTCTTTTAATGGTTGAACGTGAGTCTAGGTATGTGCATGTGCGCACATGCAATTCTATAGCTTACTGAAATTTCAATTGTGGTCATCGCGCGGTTTGTTTTTCAATTGTCTATCTAAACGACATGGTTCGCGAAAGCCAATATATACATACCTATACGGACGTGACAATTTTAAATGGCGAAAAAAATTGACATTTCGAGACGTTTTGTGGATATTTTTATGCCAGAACCAGGCGGAAAGGTTATTTTAATAATGGCTTCAGTAGATATAGAAAATATTTTAAAGATACGGGGGCACACTGCGAAATACCAAACATGTCACGCGAACAGCAAATGGCTTTTAAGTATTTCGATGAAAAAACACGACGTGTCGCTTTGCATACTATACATGCTGCATCGATCCGCGCGCCCATTAAAAATCCAGATGAAACGGTGATAAGTCTATTTTAATGTCTGAAAGCCCATACACTTAATAAAGATGCACCGGTGTGCATTTCATTAATTAAATTCCCCTTTACGCGCGCGCGCGCGCTTTGGTGCACCTCTTTTTTCGGGTTATTTGCTTTGTATCTATTACTTCCAGAATTTTAATAAAGTAAAGTGAACTAAACCGGAGCTGTTTTAATTACATCAAGGGCTACGTTACCTCTCCCTCCCGTTCTTTCATGCAATAAAAAAGACGCGCGCGCGCCCAGCAAAATGAATCCACACAGCAACGCCGGCGTATTTTTTGCGCACAAAGCGACGTTGCGTGACAAAATGTATAAAGGAGTACGTGCAAAGCGAGGCTAGCTCGAGGGAGGGAAATAGGAGAGGGAAAAGTGAGAAAGTATCAACACAGAAAATTAAATTTTATTGCTGAATCGGAATCCTTGGTTACAACGATATGCCTTCAGAAAGAGTGCAGCGCTTGTGCGTCGAGGGTTGACGTGAAAAATTTCATCAACCGTATCGGAGGCGCCCGAGCGTTTTATATTTTCGTCGAGGTTCGAGATCAGTGGTGTAATTATGGTCGGGATATATCCGGGTGACGCGACGAGTTATTGACCGATTGAAGTCAATTATTACGCAACTGTATGTGGCGCTCTGGGTGATTAATTTTGCAAATTTCATCGTATTACGGGGACGAGTGCGCATCGCACGCTCGCGTTCTCGCTGGGTGTGTATTGCGGTTGAGCAACACGCGGCATTTAAATATATATACGAATGCATTGCAGACGTATCAATGTATAGTACTTATATAATTTTATACTGCCAGATTGAATTTATTGCTTTAATTAAATATAAGGTTTACGTTTATTTTGGAAGAGTTGCAAATAATCGACGAGCATCTGTGTTTGATGTTTATTACCATTTGCAAATAGCCAAGTTTCATGCGACTTGGTAAATTTTAGACTCAACATGTGAATTTATCAGTTCATAAAATACATATTTATTCAGCAAATACTAAAATACTGCCATCCCGATTAAATATATATTACATATGCATTAAAAATATGTAAATATCCTATGTACGATATTTGTCTTTTATTCGACAAAACTGGTCAAAATAGCTCTAATACAAAATTCACGCTACAGTTGATTAAAAAGTAAAGTATAAAGGTGACTTTTTATTAAAGAAAAAAAAACGTTATCCTGCTAGCGAGAAAAATCGCAACTTTTAATAAATCATTCTCGAAAGTTCTTTCTCGGAGCCCGGGTGGAAATACCTTCTCCGCCGTACTCGATAGATTTCGCCGGCCGCCCGGGAGGACAGTTTTTCTCGGCGCGAGATACGACGGTTTCTTCTCATGCCGCGGTGCGAACCCGATATGGCCGTGGACGCCTCGTAAAAACTACGGGGGCGCACGAGTAAAAAAGACGAGCGTCCGGTAGCATACGTATGCGCGCGCACGAAGATACGGGGGGCCATTGTTGCGCGCAGGCAGTTCGTTAGGACGGCGTGTGGCCGGAAGTGGGCGAAAGTTTAGCCCGCGCAGCTCGCAAGAAAGACTTTATCGCTGCGCCCCGGCACGTTTATCTTTTTTCTTTGCGATGTGTAATATCATGGTATATTTTTCTAGATATATTATATTGTTTATATATGGGAGAGAGCGAAAATTCAATTTTCGAGGGATTTTTCGCATGTATCTGGTATTTATAGCGTGCGGCGGTTCCGCGAGAATGCTTCTGCGTGAATTTTGCATCAACGTAGGGATGCTGTTAACAATGTCAATGTCCGTTTTTTGGGCGAATAAATTTTATAAAATCTACAGTTGCTACATTAGTTACATATATGAAAGAAAGTTCGAAATAATTTATTACAGAATATATTCTACAAATCACATGGCAGATGGATCAAACTAATGCCAATTAATTTATTCATGCCAAAATTTATCTGTGTACATCAGTAAAAAAACTTTTATGTATACAATAGAATTAAAGATATGTGATAAATTTATACAGTAACTTAAAAACTTTTTTTTCACCGTCACACGTCTTTCTCTACGAAGAAGCAAGTTTCAAAAAAATTTGTTGAGGTCTTGACACATTTTTTATTTTCGTAATAATAAAAAGAATGCGAAAAAAGCGAGACTCACCGTGTCACCGGGTCTGCTGGGCGAGCCCGTGTAATCGGGGAATCCCGGCGTGGGCCTGGGTCCGGGCGGCGGGTAACCTCCTGGCGGCGTGGGTCTGCCGGGAGGCGTGGGGTATCCCGGCGTCGGTGGTGGCCTGGCTGGTGGTCCGGTTGGTGGCCTGCCCGGTGGCCTCACTGGTGGCGGACCGGGCGGGAAGCTAGGTGGCCTCGACGGAGGACTCGGCGGGAAGCTGGGTGGCCGCGAGGGTGGACCTGGTGGGAAGCCCGGTCCTGGTGGCTTGTTGTAGTCGTAGCCGGGCTTGGTTGGCTCCGGCGGCAGGTACGTGTTGCGTCGCGTGCCAGGCGGCAGATCCGCCAGCGCCGTCGCCGCCAGGCAGAGCAGCGCCAGCTACAATGGACACGACAAGAATGGATTATGTTAGCGTTATGTTGCGTATGTTTGTGTGATCGTTTGAAAAAATAATTAATGTTGTGATTCTACATTCGGAATTTCAACAGTTTTAGCGTTATTGTTATTATTCTTGAATGAAAACTTACATTTATAAATGAATTTTAACGTTATGTCCCAAATAAATTCGTTTTGCATACATACATTGTTAACAAATGTTATTACATTTTTTAATAAGAGATATCGTCATATACTACATAATAATTTAAACAAATTATTGAAAGAGAATCCCTTTTTTATTGTAAAATCATAATCAAATAAAGCGACATTCCATGAAAATGGATACTGAACTGCATATTAACTGCGATTTGTCTTCAATTATAGAAAAATCATTTAAAAGTAGTAAAAGCAATGCATACAAACTCATTTATATACCAAATATTTGTTCCTTTGCCCCGCTATTCAATTCAAATGAAATAAAAATCTATATATACATATCACTGCACATATATTGTAGTAAGCCCGTTGCTCTCTAATTTTCACACCAATTGAATACCAGCAAACTGTTCACGCCCCCACACACACATCTAACAAGACGTAATAATCCTCGTTCTCCTTTTTTTTTCACAACCCACAGCCGTACATACACACAAGAAAAAGGCGGCCGCGCGTCCTATCAGTTCATCCCGCTCGCGCTCCTTTCGAATTTCACGGGACGGTCGCGCACACGTGAATGCACGCGCTCACGTCTCTATACCTCATTCTCCGTTGTCTGGTTGTCGCAATTTCTCGAACAATGCCCTGACCTTTCAAGCGCGATCGCAGATACGAGCTGCGCGCGCCGAGGCCGTAAGGGGAAGAGGCTGCAGCAGCAAGAAAATTGCCGTAATTTCAAGCGGTGCGCCGGGGATATTTCGTCGATGTGTGTTTCGAATGACGCTACGCGGAAAAATCGGCGCGCCGTGCTTTTTGTTGCCCCCTCCTGCCCTCCCACATTACTGCCGTTATTGCCTCGCTGTGCAGGTCGCCGACGTCCTTTTTGCAAGGGAGGCCAGCAAGCGTAACGCGCCGGCCTTTTCAATGGATTTCTTATACCTAGCGCGTTTTCGATGAAAGAAGAGAGGCAATTTTCAAAGTTTTCCCGATTTATCGCTCCGGCGGACTCTTAATGGGCTAATTACATCGAGTGGAAAACACGCGCGTTTAAAAGGCTATTAATTTCGAATGAATTAACCGATTCTCGATTACAATTAAAAGTGCGGGGATGCGAATCAAACGTAATTCTCGCGCTTTCATCCATAATTGCGGCTTTCGCGTAATGATTTAGCTGCGCTGTCGTCGGCGACGATCGCCCCTCTCATTATATATATCTGAAAGCTGGGCGCGCGCGTAATTTGAATTATAGCGTGCACATCGAGGGTTCGTTAATGGCTGCTGAAAATATTAGCGAGCGCGCTAATAGTCGTCAGTGTAGTACGCGAAGAGGCAGCGCCTTACTCGCATTTGATTCATGGCGCAGATACGAGTCGGAGGAATTAATCACCTTGCTCAAGAATGCGACAGGTGTAAAAGTGCGCGTACTATTAACATCGTTCGCTTGAGTTGTAATTTCTTTCCACCGTTTATTATAATGCGAAATCTACAAAAATTTGTTTTTTTTCAACTCTTAGTAGTTTTGTTTCATTCTAAATAATTGACTGTTTAGATCAATCTATTTCTTTGACGAAAGCATTATAATCAAAAGTTGCGATCATGAAAAGAATGTTTATTTTATAATTAATCATGCATTTTATTGTTGAAACAAAATATTTTGTAGATTTAAGGGAAATGTGCTATAATGGTAATATAGAGATCTAAAGGCTCAATGGCTTTTGTTTGGATCCAATTCTGTGCCACATTATTCTCAATCTAAATGCAAGCGCAAATATCATGAAAAAAATGCTCCGTAATTACGAAAATTCTCTTCCCTCATGAAGCAATTATACTAAAAGTATTCATACTGAAACAGCTTACAATCTCGCATCACTCGACACATTTCCCAAAGAGTCTCGCTCTTTGTATATATACCTTTTCTCCACGCCACTCACATTATATACACTTTCGTAAACCTATGTGCTTGCATATGCATGTGAACCAATATGTCAGAGTATGAGGTTAGGGATGTTTATTGAAATTTTGATTAAAAGAGATATGGCTATATTCGGATGCCTTATGGTTGAAACTGTTACTAACGCTCTAAAAAAGTGTCTATTATTGCTCATTTATTTAAATTATAATCAATCTAAAAATTATCACGTAATACTACTTAATGTACTTATTGGATTTCGAGGAAACGTGATTGAAGAATTTAAAACAAACAAACGCTCAAAAACAATTACTCGATATTGCTTTATTTTTTAACGGTATGTGACCAACACGGTGCTAATAAAAGTTTGATAATAGTTTTAGAATATATTTTAAGAATTATCGGCATGGTTTATTTCATAAATACGCTAATAAATTAAGGAGAAATCCCGCAGCATTGAAAATTCATTAGAAGTCTAAAAAAATATTTGAAATTTATTTTTTCGTATCCCAATTTTATCCCAAATACATTATTATTATGTATGCAGGCTCAAAACTTTTAATATTTACAATCAATATTCAATTAGCACGTTAATTAAGTATTGTAAATGGTGCTAGTATCACAATAATCTATTTATAAAGGTTTCTTGTAGAAAAACAAAAAGCAAACTGTTTTGAAGATCTATTTTGAGTAGTCCGTCATTTTGGAGCTTAAAATTTTATATTCTGAAACCCACAATATACGAAATTGTTTAAAAATGTTTAAAAAGAGATTTTAAAAATATTGGTCCGCCATATATTGGTTTGTCGTGTCCTATTCTTCATAACATACGCCATGCATGATATCAGTTTTAAATTCCGATTTGCAATAATATGCAAAAACGAGAAAATTAAAATTTTTTAAGACAATTAAGGAACATAACCGTATTGGCATCGAGCTAATCTAAACATAAATGACGTTCACAATCAACCCCAAACGGGCTGGTTTTAAAAGCCCCCCAGAAAGGGAGAGAGAGAGAGAGAGATTAATTACCAACACCTACAAAATTCATATCCTTTGGCAAATATAAAATTAAGAAAATAAATTAAAAGTGCTAATTAAAATAATTTCCTTTGACGAAATCTGTTTGTACATATTCTTTAAATAGCTAACTTTTCTTACGAAAATTAACCGTACAGAATATTAAAAACTCATTTAGTAGTAATACACCCCATGCATTACATTCTAATAATTTTATTACAGTTATTATCATTTTCTGATTATTTTATTGAATAAATATTTCACGAGGAAATGCAAAACGAATAACTGACAATGAGGTAGAGTACTGTACAATTTTATATATTTAGTATTTCAACTGCGGCAGTAATTAAAAATATGATATTAATTAAACTATGTTTTTAATTCAAGTATTTTAATGATTTTTTATTAGAGCCTACTTCTGAGAATAAATTTTACCTAGAATTTATTATAATTTCGTAGACTGTGATTACACATGTGGAAATAATAAAAAATAATTAAAGATATTGATAATTTACGATGCATTTGCGTCTTTTTAATAACGCTAAACGATTACTAAATATGGGATGAAGAGTATAAATGATGCATAACTTACTTTTAATGACGATTTTTTTATGCCTTTAAGAAAGAGTTTTGACAATTAATCGGAATGATTAATTAAAAAGGATGCAAAAGATTACATTAAATATTTAGTATGATGAATTCCATAGATATTTATGTTAAGAATTAAAATCCATTTTATATCTTACGTGCTTAACCGCATATTAATATTATGTTTTAAATTATATTTTAAATATTTACTACGCAAGACTGACCTTAAGAATTTCCGTCTAGAGTTCATCATATACATTGTCTGAAGATTTAATTCCTTTTAAATGTTATTTAACTATTTCTGAACGTAACTCATAATATTATCGCATTATATTCTTCAATATTGCAATCTGTTTTAAAATATTTTCAGTAACTAATTCTTATTATTTAAACACAACAGTTTTCATCTGAAATTGTAAAGTATCGGTTTATTCTCGGGTTTATTACCGTCAGTAATTTATTCATTTCCCATGATATGATTAGCAATTTTCACAATTTAACCATAAACCCATTTTTAAGCTTAGTGTTAAACTCTTAAAATTTTAAACAGATAAGTTTCTCTGCATTTTGAACGTCAAATATTACACTCAAATTTTGGTTTGTTCGTACAGAAAGTACGGGAAACAGCATATCATTTACACTGAAAGGCGCCATTACGAACGAGCTCGACCAATCAAACCCAAATAGCCGCATATTTTTCGATCTCGCAGTTCGCCAGTACCACCTCTTTTCTTCCAAAGACCATCAACCGCAAAAATGCAGGAGTCGTGGTATGTACATAACAACCCTCATCCATCAAACGCAGTTCCCGAATCTCTCGCATCTATCAATTTCCTCCCACTCTCGTTGTCGGACGTTTCTGCTCCGTTATATCATACTGCGTCGACTTGATCCAGCGCGCGCCGGCTGTGGCGTGCGCACATCGCGCAAGAATAATTGCAGATGTACCCTCGCTTAGTTTCCTCCCCCCCTCTCTCCCTCTTCTCTCTTTCTTTCCTTGACATTTCACTACGTGTATCCTGTCATTCTATTCCGATTTTTATACTTTAACATCTTCTCGCGTCTCTCTCTCTCTCTCTCTCTGTGTGTGTGTGTGTATGTGTGTGTGTGTGTATGTGCGCGTATGCTCAAGTGCGAAAGGATCTGAAATGTCGTAATTTATACTGGCAACGAGGGCGATTATTCAAGAAAACGGTGACAGTTTCATTTGTCGAGCCAGCCGTATATATATAAGCGCTGCATCTATACGCACGCACGCATGGTTGCTTTGTCACGCGACTCTCGCCGTACAGCTATACCACTTCGATGTCGCGAGAGTCTTTGCCTCTATGCGCGTATATAGTACTGAAATAGGTGCGACAAGGCTTCACGCTGTCCCACCTCCCCTCCCTTATTCTCACTCTTTCTCTCTTTCTGTGTTCTCGGGTGACTGTGTCGATAACACTGGTACACGTAGCGAATGAGCGGAGCGCCGCTGTTGGTTTTATCTTTTGGTCAATGGGAAATTTTATGCTCGTTTCGATTATCGCTGCAATAATATCGCTATTATGATAATTAGAGCGTATAAGATTAAGATTAAAATTTTATTTTTGTATTGCGTGAAGTAAGGTTTCAAAATTGTGAGGATTCTATGGGAAATAGAAAATAAAAAATAAATAAATAAAGAAAAATAAACAATATTTCGTGTTGATTCTATTAACGATTTTGGTTATGGCTTCCCTGCGAAATATATGTGCTTCCTCCTATATTTATTTTTAAAGAGTTTAAAAATCCTTTCAGAAAAAATATGAATATCACATTTTTAACTTATTTTTCTACAAAATTATACTATACATAAGGTTCAGCGATTTTAAAATTATGACCAACTTGAACGTTACATATATCCTCCTCCTCACACATATAGATACGAACACACGCATAAACAAGCGTGAAGATTATTATAAATTTTGAGAATGCTCAAAAAGACAAAAAGAATCTACATTTCTTGAAGTCGATTTACGCTATAGTGTAAACATCCGTATGCAGTTCTTAAACAATACGCACAAAATGCCTTGTCAGGATAAACTCTAAGCACAACCTCTATGAAAAATTCCCCCACAGTAGTATCAGCAAATGCATCATGCAAGAATATCCGATTTATGCACTATGTCAATCGTGAAAAAATTCTGAATCCCGCTGAAAAATAAATCGGCTTGAAGGAGATGGGATTTGCAAATGTCGCGTTGATATTATAGAGTGTACGTGTTCGTGATGTGCTGTACAAGAGAGCAGGTTTTTGAAAAATAAATATCGCGTTTTTACTTAAACCGCGCATATTTATTCGATTCTAGTGAGTATAGAATTTCTTTTCCGATTCTATCCGGTAACCTGAGTTATTTTTTGGTCTCCCTATATCACCCTTATACTGTGAACGCTCATGTTTTGCGGTTTCTTTTTCGAGAATTCGTTACCGAATAGCTGAGTAAACGGATGTTTGGACGAAACAATGTTGCCTTTTTTCTAGTGAAAATGTAATAGTAAAAAAATATATATATATACTTTTTTTAGAAAAGATGTTCGAAATATTTTTTTAAGAATATACCATTTCAAAAAAATATAGGTATGGATGATGAATGTGTGTATGCGTGCCGTGCGCGTGTATTGTATGTACTCCAGGCTATTATACTATGCCAATAATGATCAATAAGACTGATTTATACATACCAAGTTATTAATTTTTTTAAATTATTAACGTTTACAAAATTTGTTGGATGTTATAGTCAGTAATAAAAATTGATGTATAAAAGTATTTTATAAAAACGTAATTTTTCTAGAATAGATAATAACTCAGAAATTGAAAAAGATATCGCAATAAATTTGTTATCCAAATATAACCTATATAGAGATCTATAATGCATTATACTTTAAAATCTTCATTGGATAATTTCTATAAAAAATAAGTATTAAACAAAATCGTTCTCTTTATTCTTGGATGACTAGAGTAAACGTGATTTGGAGGAGGAAGTGTTTGGCATTAATTTGATGAGTTCATTAAATAAAATATTTATCCATGATTTTCCAAAATGTAAAAGGATAAATTTTTGGTATTGTTTCTTCTAATTAGTTAAAAATCGACAAGTATGTTACCGTTATACGGTTACCTTAATAGTCTTTTTCGTATCTTTATCATTTTTGAATTTTAACCAATTTATCTTTGTCACCCACTATTTTCCAACTTAATAAGGTTGAAAACACTCATGGTTAGCGCTAATCTGTTGGCAGTCGTTGTTAGAACATGAATGAATTACTATCATTTTAAAACTTGGTTTTAATATGCTTTAATTGGAAAGTTGGAATCCCCTTTATTAAAATTGATGGCTATGTTATAATCGCAATCTGATTGGTCGGAAGCGTTGCCATGCTATAGCTATATATGTGCAAGACAACGTAATGTTGTTTGTTTATATTTTTCTTATAAGGTTATTTTCCCATTTTCGAGCATTGTATTCAAGCACAGTTTATATCCGCCGCGTGCGTAGCGCGGGTTTGATCTAGTATAATAAGTATTTAATTTATGTTGCAAAATCGGAAATAATGTACTATTTATTATTCCCAGAAAAACTTCGGTCCGTATTTAAAAAATAATTTTTACGATTATGAATTCTATTAATCTAGAATTATGATCAATACACTTTCATAACAAGTATCCTTAATAGCATTCTAATAACGTAAAAAATTTTCAAATGACTTTCATCGCTGCATTATTTACGTAGATTTCCTATGAAGCACGTTATTTATTTTCTCATTACGAATTTATTTATTGGAATGGATTAGGTTTTTAGAAACTTGTACTAGTAATAAAGTCGGAATATTGCACTGCTTCAACAGAAACGTGCAAGAGAAAAAAGTTCAGTTTGATTTTATAAAAGCATTACGTACACCTTAATGAGCTCTCGCAGATCCATTTGATTGTGTAACTTTCACTATTGACAAACTCTACTTGAAGAAGATTCATAACGTACTTATCATCTGTTTGCAATATTTTTTCTTCCACATTCAATTCCTCTAATTAATATAAAGTGTAAATTCTGATTAAAGAAGCGGGACACGTTGTTCCAAATTTTTGTTTGAATAATATAATTTTGGTGCTTTTTACTTTGATTTAAATCTGCGAGCATGTACATAATTAATAAGGAGGTTATTTGATTTAAAATATAGAGCTACAAAGGTAATATTAAATTATACTAACGAAATAAAAGCATTATGATTATTATAGCCTGTATTTTTTAAAAATAAATTAAGTTTCTTTATTTAATTTTATTCCATGATTAGATGAGACTCAAACCTCTTTTCGTTTTTTCCAGAGAAATATGGAAGTTTTTTATTTAATTGGAAAAATGAGTCTTTTGCTTTATCTTTTGCATACCTATAATTAATGAATGTCAGCAGCAAAATGTATGCATCGCAGATAATATGTGCGCATACTAATTGATCGAACTAAATATCGAGTTCTCGAAGTAACATTCATCTAACTGATTTACTTTTATGTCTTCCATTATAAGACCCGAAAATACAACTTTCAATATACTGTTAATATTTTACTATCATCTATTAATTGTACAATATAAATTATCTCAAAATAATTTGAATAGCAGAATAAAACGATAACAATCTAACGGCGAAACCTAAGAATTCGATTTGTAAATCCGCAATGGCTTCGACATATCCCCTTAAATCTTCACCTTCCCATTACAGTGTGAAATTATGCCAGCAAAGCGTATATACGTCCGGCCGTATCGCGGAAACGTCGGTGCTCTTCTCCCTACTTGCACACGTGCCCGATTACCTATAACACGCTTGCTCTCGGAAAGCACGGCGTGTACCCGGGGACAACAACGCCACCGACGACGACGGCGGTGGCGGCGCGTCTTCGTGTCCGATGTCCTTATCGGCCGGGCAGCCGCAAAGGACGTCCTTTCTATCTCTCTCTCTGGTACACGCTATGTAGGAGCGCTACAGCCGCGATAAATTTCGCTCGCTCACGCGCTGCACGCGCACGATAAGGATCGTCGGGCGTTAAGGGAAATTTCCGAATATCCCGGAGTCCCAATAATGGTGCTGAGGAGGAAGGGGGCGCGGAGGGAGAGATATCGCTCTCCTCTGCCGCGTCGATTAGGCTGAACGAGGAAGCGTAGGTACATGAGCAGCACGAGACTGAGAGATGGAGGCAGGTGATAAGGCGTTGGACAAGGGGTGGATTTTGGAAACGACAAGAGGCGGCTATTCTGCACGTGTGTGTGTGCGGAGCGTGCACGTGTGTGCAGTTTGAAGAGGCGCATGGTTTTTGCTTGTTTGTGCTACGTGATCTCGAGCGCAGGCTCGTTATTTTCCGGGCTGACCTACCTACTTCGTGAGAATGCAAATTAATTTTTCGGGCTCCCGCTAAGGTGGCACGTGCAAGTGTGCAGCTTCGCGATAGCAGCGCAATGTTTGGCTAACGTCATTTGTGTTTTATTTATTTATTTATTTTTGTATTATTTTTCAAGGTAATCCGATTCTTTACATATTTTGTGTTTGAATGAACGATTATTGCGAATATTGTTATATTTCGATGATATAGAATTATCGCCCTGACATACATTTGATAAATGTGGAAATCAATCTGATGGCACCCGATACTTTAACAGCACGATTTCTGCTCAACCACTTTGGTAAGCTCTAATTACAAACATATCAGGTTATGGGCGCTTCGCGTTTATTATATTGAAGTATTTTGAAAGTTTTTTGTTATATTGAAAAATATGTGCATAGCTGACATAAATAATTTTTTAAGAAAAAATGTCAGTTTGAATTTTTAGATTAATTTCATAATTTCATTCAAATTCTTGAGAAAAAGTTTCAAACCGCATCTTGAAGCCTCTGCAATTTTAATTTAAAAACAACGCCAAGTTTTACTTAATGCAACATTGACAAGACCGTCAGGGTAAAAATTAACATCCTTCAGATGCATGAAAAATCCTAGAATTGTCTGTTATTCCTCATTTTACGCGAATTTAACGGTAAATTTTATTAAGAAATTCTCATCATGTCTAAAAACATCGTTCTTCATTACTGAAAGAATTTGATATACTATAAATTTTTACCACCCCAGCAAGCGCATTTGAACTTTAATATTCGAAAAATCCGATAAATTTCGAAAACTCAGATTAAACAATAAAAGTTCGTCTCATTTTACGTCGCTGCAAAAAGACACCTCTGACACCCGTCGCTTCACTCCCCGCCCAATAAAGCGCAGCGCGCTCGAATAATCCTGCGCAATTACACCATCCGCGCTCTTTCTCGTACGCGGTGCATTCGTGCAATAATAAAACCCTCGCACGACTCGCTACTTCACACCCATATGCGCGCGCGGCACATATACTTGCCGCTCGCTCGCTCGCTTTACCTGCATTCGTGACGCGCCTAGGAACATGACGATGGCTCGTTATCCGCGTCGCTCTCCTCTCCCTCGTCGATAACGAGCAGTTAAAGGCGCGAGAGACGCCTTGGACGATCCCTCGCAGCGCTCGCGGCCTCGGCTGCTGCTCTCGCTCAATCAGATGCCACTCGAATGTCCCGATGCTCTGGCGCTCGCTCGTAGGTGTGCTTCTTGCAGATGCTCTCTCTCTCTCTCTTACTCTATCTTTGGCCGCTGCTTTTTTGTGAGAAGGTGGGTATAAGACGGGTTAGAAATGGTGCACGAATTTGGCGTTTCTTTTTCTCAACGGGGTTTCGAGTTGTTGGCGTATTCTTTCGAGAAGTTAGGGGTTGGTTGTTCGAATGCGCGGTATTGTAAAAGGCCTTTGATTTTTCGTTCGTACTGATGTTTATGGTTTAAATTTTAGTTTTAATAAATAACACAGAGATTCACAAAATAAAAAAGTGGGTTGTGCGAAAGACTAGACTATGGTATTTCTGTGTATTTTAGCCAGCTGAAGTCGAACATGATCTCAGTTTTGGCCACACACAAGGTCAACAAATATTTTTTAATCATTTCGTCAATGCTATTATAGAATACTAGTCATCTGCTACAGAATCCATTTTAAATCATCTAAATACGATTTTTCTCCTTCAAGAAACATTAAATAAAAAATTTGAATTACATAAATACGATTTTTCTTTGAGATTATACCTACTGACTGGAAATTTTGATTTGATATTTCTCAAAGATGAACAATCGTATCCAGATCATTCAAAATTAATTATGTAGGATATGACTATAAGAACTCTATAATATCATTAGCAGAATAATTAAATACTTTTGTTTGACCTTGCTGAAGATATCTTAAAATTTTTAGGATAAGGGATAACTCAAAATCCAGACGTGAAGGGCAAATACTACGGCCATATTCGGTTTGAACTGAAATACCATAGTCTAGTCCATCGCACAAACAACTTTTTTATTTTGTGGGTCTGTAAGCTGACGATTTGTAAGTGTTTCTATATCGGCCCTAGGTGATTGAATGAATTAGATTTTTGGACAAGCAATAATTGAATTTACTAAAATTTTCAATTAATTTAGTTAAATGAATAGCATACAATACAAAAATTATTACAGAAATATCTCTGCCACCAAAATGACTTCAAATAAATACAAAGCGCTTTTAAATTTTGATTGTGTTGAAAGTTCCTCTGTGCACCGTTTAGTGAACTTACATAAACCAAAGTTTAAGTTGCTTGTATTTTTTATTTTAATTTACTTATATCGGGTATGGTGAAAAATAGTATATGTACCACGGGAGGAATATTGGTCAGCCCACATCTCGCCCTTGGCTTGGATGGCAGTTTACACAAACTGTGGACTGTCCAAATTTTTACCTCCCTATAGATGCGTAATATACTATTATTTAATGAGTCTTTGTCTCATAACCACATAGAGTACAAATTGCTTAAACTTTGTTTTCTATAAATCCATTTTGCAGTATTCAAAGGAAGTTATAACAATATTACAAAAGTCAAAATCGATAAAAGTGCTCTTTCCCTGAATAAAATGGATCAAGATCCATTTGAGACTATTGTTTCCTATTTATAAGATTCTACGTTTATCCAAAATTAATTATATATGCAGACAGCTTCTGCTGCAAGACAATAAGAAGTAATGTTTTAATAGTGATTATTTATAAGAAATTATAAATATAAAGTTTTTCGCACTGAAGCGTATATTTTGGGCCTCATTATGCAATTTAAGGTTAATCTTTTACTATTCATTAAAATTACTAAAAGATACAAATTATTCATTAGCAAGCCATAAGTTTTAATTAACTGTTCTACATAAAGGATTCATCAAAAAACACTTTTAAAAGTTTTGAGTTACAATTCTGATGGAAACGATAGATTTGTAATTTTAATACTCGTCAGGTTGAAAAACAATTGAAAATTACAAGATACAAGCAGAGCATTGTTATACATTGTAGGCTTAATTTCTCATGAAACAATACCGGGCTATGCTTCAGATAAGATTTTTGATATATTTATTGATCCATTTCTAGTTAATTACTTGCGATCTCTCTTTACTTGACCATTGATACCACCACTTTAAAATGCAAGTAATTTGCAAAATCTTTAATTTTTACCCTATCTTTGTCATGTTAAGCAACCATTACCGAAGTTTTTCAAACGTTAACAGTACATGAACCGATAAATCACTTTCCATTAATGATGCTATAGCAAACTAAAATTAATCATTCAACGGCACTGCGAGAAAGATTGATTTTCATTAATGAATCGTCCGAGCGCAACCGCATGATAATTTATAAAGTATACCGAAACCTTTATAAAGCACTAACCGCTTGGCAATTCGTTTGAGCGATAACATTCCGTGCACACATTGTTTCGCGCAACTAGCTCACCCGGTATCACTATCCACGAACCATCGAAATTGAATTTTTGCACACCGCGACACCAAAGGCCTCTCCTCTCTCCTCGAAATGAATCGCCAGAAAACAACTCGAAACTCGTCTTTCGTGCACAGATTTATCCCTCTGCTCTCGCACTGCGTCTACGGGAGCTACATTACTTGTTCGAACCTCGTGTCTCTCGAGCACACACGCATGCAAAGAGTGGGCCCGACGGCGTATAAAGTCGCTGGCTGACTGTTCGCCATGCCGGCTGGCTGTGTTTATATAGCGTGGGCCTAATAAGATGGTCCTTCGCTCTCTCTCACTCACTCTCTCTCTCGCGCGCGCTTGTTCTCCCGCCGGGGAAAGAGCGCGCGGCTGCTGCTGCAGGAGGGCAGAGCTGCGCTCCTCCCTTCTTCTCTTGCCTTGGCGGCGTAGCTGCTGCTGCTGATCCTCTCTATACAGAGAGCGAGAGGCGTTCTTCTCTCCATCTCTCTCTCTCTCTAGTACACATACTCGCTTCTTTCACGCGCGTGTGATGCTTACGTTTTCAGAGGCGGATGTTTCTGTAGGTATGGAGCCTGTCGGATGGGGAATTTTGCATTGGGTACCGCGGGAGAGCGGATGTAATCCAAATTTTATGGAACGCCCGATTTGCAAGCGGCGAAGAAAAGCTGTGGTACCGAGGGTATGTGCACAGAAAGGTCCACTTGAGACAAATGGAATCCTTTTGCTCCAAGAGGAAAATGCATTAATTTTTTGCCTCGAGAGCAATATATTTGATTCCAAACGATATTCGTTTTGCGTCAAGAGGATTTTCACAAAAGGATTTTCCTCTTGCCGA